>CM049826.1:31549993-31582493 GCA_027422435.1 Schizopygopsis pylzovi | reverse complement strand
TTAATTTGATGTGCATTTGCAATCTGAAGCGATAACAAACAGTTTCAGCAACTCATCAAGACAAATGCACATCTGCATGAGTGACATGTGACTTAATAAATACTCACCACAGCTTCATTAGGTTTATGATTGTTTACTATCATATAATCACTTTATGAATAAAATAAGCATCAACAATGACAGTTAATTAAATGATTAGGCTTTTTCGATAGATGGACTACATGGCCTATTGACAACAACCTTATAACATTCGTTTCTTGTTAGCTTAGCTGCTTCTGAAGTTATGAGATGTGTGTGCAGTTATTTCTAACAGAATTAAATAAAAGTGACATGAACTCACCACCACATGGGCCCCGTTCAGTTTGAGAGGTTTGGGGCTTATTAGCGGGGATATCATGTACAGCAGCAGCACGAAGGCCACGATGAAAGCAGCCACTACCAGGAGCATAACGAAAGGCAGAAGCAGCCACCAGGAGCTAAAGGACAGCCAGTGTGAGAGCGCGGAGCCGAGAGCCTCCTCAGAGGACATGGGTCAACCTGATGCTGCTGACGCTAACGTTAGCTCACAAGCTAAATGTCCAGACACTCCCCGTCTCGTCACGCGGACAGAGATAACAGGCCTTCGAACGAGCCGTTTATGCTCTTTTATTATCTAGTGATGTGTTAGAGGCTTGTGATCATGTGCTGTAGATTAAATGCTAAATTCAAGCCGTGAGACTGCAAAAGCTAACTCTTTCCGTAAACCAAAACAGAGAATCTATGCACTTTGAACGGGATGCTGGCTGCGTTTGAGCGGTGGAACTATGGGATTTGTAGTTTTTCCAAACCACCACTTACCGCGTCGGAATGAAATTTTTGGAGAAAATGGACTACAAGTTCCAAAGTTCCAACATTCTTTCCAGAGCGGGAAGACTGTTAATAATAACTGTCACTTTCTTAATTAATGTTGAGGAGCGTTGTAATGCTTTTTTTGTTGCCATCTTCACCACAGAATTTGATTCAAACTGATATATATATAAGCCCTTTATCAAAAAATACCGCACACAATAGCATGTTAGTCAACCCGCTTGCAAAAAAAAAAAAAAAGCATAACTGACAGGGAATGAGCGTTTTGGGAGTTTGTGTGAAAACATTAAAAGGAACAAATAAGTCAAGTTAGTTTCATTTCAACCTTTATTTACATGTGAATATTAAAATGAACGAGATAAACCACTTTTAAACAGTCTGCAAACTGTGTTTATCAAGACTTATCCTTAAAACAAACCAAATACATATGTATTGTTATTCTAATAGTACAATGTCTTATAGGTTTTTAAATGACAAACCAAACACCCTATAAGTGCATAGGAGCTGCATACAGATTGATATATATATGTTTGTAAAGTTTTAAATGAAATGTGCAAATATCATCCAATCATTCCCAAACCTTCTGCCTATAAAAAGTTATATAGCCATCAATAAGCATCAGTATTTGTCCATCTATGTGTATGCAGATCGAGAAAGAAAACAGACAGGAGGAAAATGTGAAGGCACATTGTGTGCTGTGAATTTGCAACGAACGTCCAACATTTGCCCCTGAACATATAACGTAACTCATATCTCAGTGAAGATATAGTACATTTTACAGTAATATACTGAAAGTAACGATGTACATGAAGACAAAACCATATGTAGTATATGTAAAGAGTGCCTGAATTGTTAAATGCGGATCTCTAAGTGTTTTATCAAATACAGATAAAAACCATGACTTTCTCAAATGAGAAGGAAAACACAGCTCGCACTACCCTTGTGAAGGAAGTCCACATCTGCACCCAAAGAGGTCTTTACAACAACAAACAAGAGCCATTTACATGGGTCTTCTCCAACAAAACAAAGCACAGCCAACAAAAGCATTTTAAAACGGAGCTGGAAGGTCTTCTTGTGTCGTCGGAGACTAACTATTGGCCATTCGGATTTATGTGACTAAACAAAACTGACATTAGTATTAGTTTAGACACTTCAAATTATAATTGCTAATCTGTTGAAGGTCCTGCTGACTGAGTTATTCATAGAAAGCACAGATAATAAAGATTGAGAGCGCTTATTAATGATAAAAGATGCATGATGGTCACAAGGTCCTGATGGCAGCCTTGCAGGCAGAGCAGCTATTAGCATGAAGAAAAACTGAGGTGGGTTTGAAGAGATACACATTTCAGATTACATCTAGCCTTTAGCCAGAGCTGAGGAGGCTCATCGGTCAGATGAAGAGCATGGGCACAAAAGGAAGAGAGGGGCGTGTGAAGGACAAGAGAGAAGACGTTACAATCACAATCTGTTTGCTTTGGTTTCAGGAGACCGGCTCTGTTCAGCCCTCCTGTCCAAAGTCCTCTGTGAACTTTTTCAGCTTATCCAGATCCTGCTCGTTGACGGTGGGCTTTGTGCTGGCGAGGGACCTCAGCATGTCCGACTGTGGGTGTGAGCAGAGCATAATAAGGAATGGATAAAAGTACGTGAGCCGAGACTGTCTCTATGTGACTCTAGCCTCGGCTCGCGTACTTTTGTTCAAATAATGAACCATTATTGAACCTCTCTCTCTCTCTCCCACTTTGCTGTCAACTAACTGTCCTTAGTGTATACTGATGGTGTAAAATATGAGAAAATATGCTCACCATGGAAACAATTGGCTCCAAAAGTTTCTCCCCAGGGACTTCCATCCATGTCATTTCAATAGCCTGTGGATCACCTGGGGAGCAAGGGGTCAAGAGGTCATCGACTAAGACATTCGGGTCATTCCTTGAGGATCCTCGTGCCTAATGAAAGAAAACGTAATATTACGATTAGAATGGGGAGTAATTCATTTAAGACACATTGGTGTCAGATTTCACGTTTTCTCAAGTGTTGATGTAATCGTGTCATTGAGGGCTCACCCGTTTGAAGTGAGTGGCGGACTGAACCTTCCTGACGGGCTGCATGAGGGCGTCTCTGACGATGACGCTGATGTCCGCACCAGAGTAACCGTCTGTCTTCTTGCCCAGAGTCATGAAGTCTGATTCGGTGAGACTGCTGGGTGTGTTGCCCAGATTCAGCTTGAACATGAATCCACGAGCGTGATCTTCTGGCAGAGGAATGTAGATACGCTTCTCAAATCTAAAAATAATACAGAAGATAAACAATGAACATAGTCTCTTACAGTGACGGAGTGATAGGCACACTCATTGTTTGTTACCATTTTCACATTTTAAAACAACAATCAGACAATCTAGTCAAAATGTATTCAATAACAAATGGAGGCATGGGAATCATATCTTATATGTGCGATTCTTCAAATCGCCACCCTTTGTGTAGGTCACAGGTGCATAGACTGTTCAAAAGTTTGGGGTTGGGAAGATATATCTTATGCTCATCAAACATGAAAAATACAGTAAAAGCAGTAATCTATACACACACAAACTGTACATACATATATACACAAAGAGATTATTGTATAAATTGTATAGACCTGTGGATCTTTCATAATAACGTTTCACATGATTCATGCTCTCTGACTCATACAAGAGCTGAATAACCTGTTCTAGTTGAAGTCATTCAATCACGATGCATCACACGGACACAGAGTTTAATGAGATCATCTTTAACTGAGACACTCTATGACTGGTCTCTTTCGGTTTTCCCTACAGTAATTCATGAAAACACATGATTACCGTCTTCTGATGGCAGAATCCAGCGTCCAGGGGATGTTTGTGGCTCCCAGCACCAGGATCCCTTCATTGTCATTACCAACACCTATAATGAATTTGCATTAGATCATGTAATTAGATAGTAATGGTTCATTAAAACTAACAAATACTAACACAATGTATGTGAATTAAACATTTTAAATAAATAAAAAATTCTAGATGTAATCACAGTAATATGATTTTTGTATTTCAGTAATGAGAATTTGGGGGTGGAATAATCTCACTGTGCAAAAGTGAAATGCTTTTCATTCATTCTTTGAGGTAAAATACAAAACAATTCTATCTAAAAAACAAACATTAAAATTAGACAAAAGATTTGGCATCACTGCTGATTTGGAGTGCATTTCAGACAAACACAGTATAGTCAATATCTCATTATTTGAGTTTCTTTAAGGTGTGTTGAATTAGGTTTAGAGCTAAACTCCATCCAGGAGCTGATTTGTCATCTCCGTTACAGGCGGTCGTAACATGTATAAAAGGCTCACCTTGCATCTGAACCAGAAACTCGGTCTTGATTCTGCGAGCTGCTTCACTTTCATTCTCACTCCTGGAGCCGCAGAGTGAATCGATCTCATCAATGAAGATAATAGAGGGCTTGTGCTCTCGAGCCAAAGTGAACAAATTCTTCACCAGCCTGAGGGATAGAGGAACCGTTTAGACATCATTTTACCCATTTCATCAGATGACAAGCAGCTTTAACCAATCAAAACTCTAGACCTCACTCGGTATCACTTTCATAAAAGGTAGAGAATCTGGAAGTGTGGCCATGAAAACTAATAATTACAAATCCAAAATTAATGAAATGTTTTAATGAGCTTTTTGGCTCAGGTCAGTTGGTAAGTCAAGGTTGCTTGATATCAAATTCTGTTCAGTGATCCCACTTAAAAATCTGCACTTAAATAAGTCTGGAAATATAAAAACATTAAGTTGACTTGCGTTCTATGTAAATTAAATGACAAATCACGGTCACTTTAAACAGGAAGTTAATGCAAAAATGAATCTCTGTCATTACTTACTCACCCTCTACTTGTTCCAAACCTGTATGAATTTATTTCTTCAGTTGACCACACAAGAAGATATTTTGAAGGATGTATTTAACCATATAGTTGATGTTCCCCACTGACTTCCAAAGTAAGGGGAACAAAATACTGTGGAAGTCAATGCCTACCAGCAATTGTTTGGTTACCAACTTTCTTAAATATATCTTTTGTGTTCAACAGAAGAAAGAAACTCGGGTTTCGAACCTTTCAGGTGAGTAAATGATGACAGAAATGTCGTTTTTGCATGAACTACCCCTTTAAATGGACTCTGTCAACCAGAACGTCATGTAACCTGCAAATAAAATCAGAAAGCTCCTGTATATAATGATTTACACAAGAACCACAGCTGCCAATGCACACTCAATGCACTTTCTGCACAACATCTCCATTATTTTGTGCTGCATACGCTTTTGTAAGTAAATAAACTGAAATATTAACAGCTTATTTAAAATTTCCAATTATGAATTTCTGAATCAACATTTACCCCAGTCCCTATGCTACAGTAATGTTTACTGATTGTGGCCTGTTGATTTAAAAAAAGCCTTTACTATTCACCTTCCATAGCAAATTTTAACAAAACATTTCATTAAACAAAATTCATATGTTCACTTTCTGGTGAATGCCTATGTTGATTGGCCAAAAATGTGTTGTACTGGTGCAAAAACAATTCTGTTTGAACATTGTGGGTTATCTGCAGAAATGAAAATCTGAGAAAAACACAAAAGTAAAGGAGCAAAGAATACAGCAGTAAGCAAGAAAGACTAGAAAGTGCTAAAACAGGTACAGGTAATAGTGCTGGGCGGTATACCGGTTCATACCGAATACCGGTGTTTATTTTTCTTACGATATGAATTTTTAAAATACCGCAATACCGGTGTCATTTAAATAACGTTTGAAACGCGACACTGTTAGAGAGGGGTCTCTTTTCAATGTTGCATTTTGGCGAGGATACAGCTAAGTGTTACTAAGCGTGAAAGTTCCGAAACTGAAGCACTAGTAGAATGTGATGAGAGGGAAGAAGTCATGCACAATATCCACATTGACCACCACAAATATCCACCGTCCATAAGCTCCCGCGTCTCTCACAAACTAAAGTTCTCCGTCGATACGACGGATTCCCGTCAACTGCAGGGTTCCCGCCTTCTTAAATTCACTTTTCATAATTTTAAGACCGTAAATACGCTTACATTTCTCAAATAGTGTTATAAATGTCTTGATGTTAGCTTGAATAGGTCTTAAATGAAGGAAAGACGAGGTGCGTTCAGTCTGTTGAGGGGGGTGTGATCAAAGCCTGGAGTGGATTAAAGCACGTTCCTCTCTCCGCTCTAAGCGTTCTGTAATCACTCCGCTCCGGATCCACTCCGGGTTTTACATTCCCGCTCACGGAGAAACTGCTCTGTGTTCACTCCATTTAAACGTTATCAGGGATAACTGAGAGAAAAGAAACATGTAGGAATCATGTAGCACACTGTTGTTTTTCTGCGGAACACCAAAAATCATCCCCGCCTCGGCAAACAACATAGTAACGCTCGCATCATTCACAGTCGGGTTCTTAGCAGAGAACACCGAGCAGAACTTGAATTTCGGCGCGGGATTGCAGCTATTAATAATAATTATACTCATTCCCACAGGTTCCGACAGAATGCATCACATTTTCACGTGCTTTTGATTCTTGAGCTCACTCACGCGCTCTCAATGTCTGCGCCCAGAGATCGCGATCAGGAGACAGCTTTTAATAATTATAAGGGGAGTTTGCAAATGTGATATATTGATTTAATACAAAAGATCAATAAACAAGTACTGCATGATTTTGTTCTATTTCATCAACGAAAATAGTTCCAAATAAAGTAACAGCTGAGCCGTTGTGCATCACTAAAAGCAGGATCCCTTCATTGTCATTACCAACACCTATAATGAATTTGCATTAGATCATGTAATTAGATAGTAATGGTTCATTAAAACTAACAAATACTAACACAATGTATGTGAATTAAACATTTTAAATAAATAAAAAATTCTAGATGTAATCACAGTAATATGATTTTTGTATTTCAGTAATGAGAATTTGGGGGTGGAATAATCTCACTGTGCAAAAGTGAAATGCTTTTCATTCATTCTTTGAGGTAAAATACAAAACAATTCTATCTAAAAAACAAACATTAAAATTAGACAAAAGATTTGGCATCACTGCTGGTTTGGAGTGCATTTCAGACAAACACAGTATAGTCAATATCTCATTATTTGAGTTTCTTTAAGGTGTGTTTAATTAGGTTTAGAGCTAAACTCCATCCAGGAGCTGATTTGTCATCTCCGTCACAGGCGGTCGTAACATGTATAAAAGGCTCACCTTGCATCTGAACCAGAAACTCGGTCTTGATTCTGCGAGCTGCTTCACTTTCATTCTCACTCCTGGAGCCGCAGAGTGAATCGATCTCATCAATGAAGATAATAGAGGGCTTGTGCTCTCGCGCCAAAGTGAACAAATTCTTCACCAGCCTGAGGGATAAAGGAACCGTTTAAATCATTTTACCCATTTAATCAGATGACAAGCAGCTTTAACCAATCAAAACTCTAGACCTCACTCGGTATCACTTTCATAAAAGGTAGAGAATCTGGAAGTGTGGCCAGGAAAACTAATAATTACAAATCCAAAATTAATTAAATGTTTTAATGAGCTTTTTGGCTCAGGTCAGTTGGTAAGTCAAGGTTGCTTGATATCAAATTCTGTTCAGTGATCCCACCTAAAAGCTGCACTTAAATAAGTCTGGAAATATAAAAACATTAAGTTGACTTGCGTTCTATGTAAATTAAATGACAAATCACGGTCACTTTAAACAGGAAGTTAATGCAAAAATGAATCTCTGTCATTACTTACTCACCCTCTACTTGTTCCAAACCTGTATGAATTTATTTCTTCAGTTGACCACACAAGAAGATATTTTGAAGGATGTATTTAACCATATAGTTGATGTTCCCCACTGACTTCCAAAGTAAGGGGAACAAAATACTGTGGAAGTCAATGCCTACCAGCAATTGTTTGGTTACCAACTTTCTTAAATAAATCTTTTGTGTTCAACAGAAGAAGGAAACTCGGGTTTCGAACCTTTCAGGTGAGTAAATGATGACAGAATTTTTTTTTTTGCATGAACTACCCCTTTAAATGGACTCTGTCAACCAGAACGTCATGTAACCTGCAAATAAAATCAGAAAGCTCCTGTATATAATGATTTGCACAAGAACTACAACTGCCAATGCACACTCAATGCACTTTCTGCACAACATCTCCATTATTTTGTGCTGCATACGCTTTTCTAAGTAAATAAACTGAAATATTAACAGCTTATTTAAAATTTCCGATTATGAATTTCTGCATCAACATTTACCCCAGTCCCTATGCTACAGTATTGTTTACTGATTGTGGCCTGTTGATTTAAAAAAAAGCCTTTACTATTCACCTTCCATAGCAAATTTTAACAACACACATTTCATTAAACAAAATTCATATGTTCACTTTCTGGTGAATGCCTATGTTGATTGCCAAACAATTCTGTTTGAACATTGTGGGTTATCTGCAGAAATTAAAATCTGAGAAAAACACAAAAGTAAAGGAGCAAAGAATACAGCCGTAAGCAAGAAAGACTAGAAAGTGCTAAAACAGGTACAGGTAACCAGCAGCATTCCTCACAAGACTCACTTTTCACTCTCTCCCAGCCACTTTGAGACCAGGTCTGAGGAGGAGATGGAGAAGAAGGTGGAGTTGTTGGCTTCTGTCGCTACCGCTTTGGCCAGGTAAGACTTGCCTGTTCCAGGAGGCCCGAAGAGAAGGATGCCCCTCCAGGGAGTTCTTTTACCTGAGACCGGGGCAGTTTGTATTATTAGAGGTCTTCTTTCAACAGGGTAAGGGTTCAGTTACAGTTCTGATCACTGAATACTCAGAGCGTTATATGAAAGCCCATTAGTGGACCGTGATATAGCCACTTGCCTGTGAAGAGATGTGGGAATTTGATTGGCAGAATGACAGCTTCTTTCAAAGCCTCTTTAGCCCCCTCCAACCCGGCAACATCATTCCATTTAATGTTTGGCTTCTCCATGATAATAGCTCCTGTGATAATAGATCAGTCAATCAGATTCATCAAAGATTTCTTGGGATTAAAAACACAAAATGTGTTAACAAAACAGTACAGTTTTTCCGTTCCATTAGAAGACAGTGTCTGGATGAGAATCACATACCTGAGAGTTGATTCTGAAATTTCTTTTTCTCAGGATCTTCTCCTTCTCCATCACTTTCATTCCTATGGTTAAAAATACATTTGGTTTGAATTCAAACTTATTCAGCAAGGTTGCATTCGACTGATCAAATGTGACAGTAAACGCATACATGTAACAAAAAATACTTATATTTCAAATTATGGATTTATTTTAAAGTTTCTATTCAAAGAAACCTGAAAGTAAATGCATGCCTGAAACTGTTTTCAATATGGCTCACAATCAGAAATGTTTCTTGAGCAGTAAAGCAGCGTATTAGAACGAGGATCACGTGACACACTGCAGTAATGATGCTGAACATTCAGCTTTGATCACAGGAATAAATGACAAATATAGTTTGTGTTGTATTTTCGCAATATTACTGTTTTGTTGTAAAAATCTAACCAACCATAAACTAGTGATTGGTTATTTAACAGCACAACAGCAAAGAGGGAAGTTCACAGTCTTGCTAGCACGTTTTTGCATAGACATGAGCACACGCTAGTAGTTTGAAATATGCAAAACCACATATTTTCACACATGTGCAATCACAATGATCACGTCCTGAGTAATTAGTGTGCACCAGAGCCAGGTTAGATTGATTTATTTAAGCAGGGCATTCACACTGGACATGTTGTTGCGTTCAAAAACAATTAGCAATTAGTTAATCTTGATGTTTTGATTCAGAAACCAAGCACAAATTTCAAATGAATGTATGTTTGTATCCAGCTAACTACTAATACACAGACAGCACCCACCCTTTATCACTGGACTGAGACTCCTTCACTGGTTTCGCCGGCGCTTTCTCTTTCTTCTTCAAGAACTCCTTCAACTTCTCAGCCCGGTCTAAATATTCAGCACACTTGGCCCGAATGCTTTGTTTGGCCTTATCACCCTGTGCTTCATCTTTACAACAACATCAAAAAACAGTTACAGGTGTAGAGGCGACTGATGCTGTAATATCTTCTCATAAACATACTGATCAATTATCACTCTAATTAGAACATATGCAACGCTCAAGCAATATATACAGTATGAACATTTAGGAAACTATTACAGTCAGGATAAATACAAATAGTAAGATGCTTGATTTCTAAAATCATTCTTCTTATGGACAGATATAATGCTGCATACTTACATTTGACAACATGCAAGAAATACTGAACAGCATGTTGATATAGACGCAGTGCCTCTTCATAGTTTTCAGCCTTATCCTCCTGAGCTGCCTTACTGGCCAGATCTATGGCTTTCTGTGGGGGAGATATCACAGCATCATTTCAGAAAGTGTAATGAAGTTATTAACTAATGAATGCTGTTTTATTGTCATAACATTGACAGTATGAGGGGATATCAGTCAGCTGTATGAAAGCATATAAATGTGACATCTGTCCAGCACAGAACAACTATAACGCTTGAGAGACCAGAACAATGAGCCAAATATGAACAGATGGAACCGAACTACAATTGTATTCATGAGCACAAAACAAACCGTAGAGCTAAACTTCAAACTAAACAGATGACTGGTTATTGTTAGCTCACCTGCTAACGCAATAGTCTGATTAACATTAAAATGTATATTTATAATCTCACATAAAATCAAGAGTGATTACGAGCATCATGAGTATATTTAGATGATCTGAAGAAGTTAAAGAAAACACGAGGATGCTAGCAAGACATGGGCGACCGTTTCTTTATATTTACCACAAAACTACTGCCTTCAAATACATGAATGTACAGATACGATAAAACGTAATATTTATCTTAAGTAAATCCATAAGTTAAAGTTCTTGCGGTCGGTTTGATCAACTCGGAGATCATTTGTTTGTTAACTTACCTGTAAGTTGTTGTTGGCAGCCATAGGGGCTGAAAAAATCAAGAACGAACGGCGTTTCGGAAAGATAAAGACCGTGATATATTAACAAACTGTCACGCTTTTACAAACAAACAACGACGATTGTAAATGTATGATTTTTCGATACTTATTTTTTAGATCGGAGAACAACAGAGGAAAAAAACACTTCCGCAATAAAATGTCGAATGTCACTTCCGCCTTCACGCTCACGTGGTGCAAAAATGTAATGCGTCATGCGCGTGAGACACGCCCATTTGGCGCACCTTACAAACGCCGCCGGTTTCGGGGAACAAAAACAAAAACGTCATTCCTACGTAATCAAAGTTGCACTTGATATATTCAATATTACTGTACGTAACAAGAATGATTTCACCAAACATAAAAAACTATAACTGCACGACCGGAAATAAACAGATGTTGTACAGATCATACGCAACCATTTGATTGTCATATGTTAAATATATCCAAGTTACAGTGATTACAGTCACTTAAAGACAATTAATTTGCCCTGATTATCTGGGAGATTCAGTAAAGTTGAGGCGAAGTGAAGTTATCACAGAAATATGATCCAAATACAGAAAAGCTTGCTTTCTATTGTCTGCTTTTGCGTTGATGTTGGTTTCAAACATCTTATTTTTCATACATACCATTAAAATATTTATATAATATCTGTTAGGTAAATAAGTGAACACAATAAAACGTCACAGGCTAATTATAAGGTGCTTGTAATGTCATATTTTTTCTGTTTGCCAAAACATTGAATTTATAATTTGCAATACTATGGCCCAGACATGGCCATACTTAGGTAATTTAAGTAATTTTGTATAAACGTGCTTATAAAAATCATTACCGGTGTGCATCTTGAGACAAAACAAAGGCACTGATATATTTTAAACTCAGTCAATGCAACTTTCTTTTATTTGAAACCGCTCAGACTTACAGTTTAGTCTAGGACTAGGCTTTAAACTAGACTAGGTCTGTGAAACTGGGGGATTCACTTTTAATTCATTATGCATCTGACATGTAGAATTAATTATTCTCATCACCTAATTAGAAATTTCTCTAAAAACATATTTGATAGACAGTATCTTCTTCTGTATTATTATACTGGTTTAAGGTACTAGAAACTTTCACATTCACATCTAAACAGGGCAGTGTGATACTATAGTGATCGAGCTACCTGAAGTCATCAGTGAGATAACTGAGCTATAAACAAGTGTTTCTAATGTAAAACTGAAAGATCACCCGCAGGCATGAGACATATCACTGCTTACACATTATCAGACATTATACGGCAGGCTAGTAATAAACAAGATCTGCTGCTATTGTTACTTCAGAGCCATGCTGTGAACACCACAGTACACAAAAAATAAAACAGATTTATGAAAGGAATACAGAAATATAATGTAGTGTAGCCTTTATAAAATCTGGGACCCATTTGTGAATGATATAAAAACAGTACCACATCATTTGATATGATAAGAACTGATTGTTAAACTGTATCTTTGTTTTATTTCTCCGTTATGTTTGTCTGTTGTTATTATGTTTGAAAAAATTAATTAAAAAATGTTTACCAAAAAAAACAAATTATAATGTAGTGTAGCCAAAAAGATAATGGATATATATGAAATGACAATAGTATTAAAAAAAGAAAAACTGGTCCAATAGCTTTGTATGTTCCATGTACCACCCCATGAAACCAAGTTTCATCCATGCACGTTATTAAAAATAAAAATAAAGGCTTGTCTTTAAAACTTGATATCACAAGCACTCTTAATTTCCATCCCATCCCCTAAAACCACCAGAACAAATGCAAACAGCTTTGAATTTTCACTTACAAAATAACTGTGGTGCTGTGAATATAGATAGCTGAGAAATATTCAATACAATCAGTGGATTTAGATGACAAAGGTCCACTTGGTAGATTTAAGGTTTCTTCAGTTTAGCTGCATCTCTGTAGGAAGCGGAAGCAACACGATCTCTGGATCTCATGAGAAAACGATTTTACAAAGCGGTGATTTTCTAGGAATTTGTATAATGTGACTCATCCGGAAATGTGTGATTTTTAGAAAAAAGTAACCCCACCAATAAGCCTAACCTTCAATGGGATGTATGCAGATCATACAAAACAAATGCACGACTGAGATCAGATAAATCCACAAAAATTAAGGCACACTCACACTGACTGCTCTTTGACAACATTTCATGGACGTGATCCAGTCATCTCAACAGAAAAACACGCAAGCTGGAACTTCACATGAGAGTGAAAGATGCACGCAGATTTGTGACTTCTGTGCGAGCTGTGATTCATATTTTCTGACAATACGCAATGAACCTTTTTTGAGTGACTGCACCTTTAGCCGTCAATTCTACAAATAGTTAGAAATTGCCATAAGAGTCATTAGTGCAGTGACACACCAAAATATTCTAAAGTTGTGTGCCACTTCTACATCAAGAGCTTACAGGGACATACAGTGACCCCTCCGGGTCCCTTGAAAAAAACAACCCCTAACCAGAGGCTATGGCTAAACACTGAGTTTCAGTGTCTGGTATAATCTGATGATACTGCTAGGATGAAACTTTTACTTATAAAAAGAACCAAACCTAAAAAAAACAACACCCTAAAAATTATCTTCAACAACAATAGTTTACAGTGAAAGCGCATCTAATGTCTAATCACAGAACAACCCCCTCACCTGCCTCCGACACCTAGGTATTATTAGACGGCCAGAACTTGAGATCAAAGTTTTGCTGATTAACATGTCGTCTTAGCCCTTCTTGTTAAACGCCCTAAGTACGCTGTCTAACTGCAATAACGTCTCAGGTTACGTATGTAACCATGGTTCCCCGAGTGGGGAACGAGACACTGCGTCCCCTAGGGGTTGCTACGGGGAACGCCTTCAGCGCGACTCGTGTCTGAAGATACATATGTAAAAACACCATCCGTTGGCCGGCGACAGCCCATGACGTCACTACCGGTGCGACCATAATAAAAGGACCGCCGGGAGAATACATCATCAGCTTCTTCGTCTGAAGCTTGCGTCCGAAGCATGGCCCAAAGCCTAGGGGACGCAGTGTCTCGTTCCCCACTCGGGGAACCATGGTTACATACGTAACCTGAGACGTTCCCCTTCATGGGAACTCGAACTGCGTCCCCTAGGGGTCGCTACGGGGAACGCTATACCCATGCCACCATGCTGAGGGGAGTGCAAGCCAATTTCGTGAAAAAGGCGAGCAATAAGCCAACTCTACCAGGCTAAGGGAGTTGCCCCCGGGACGATTGATGGCTGTCAGTGACATTATCCCCTACGGCCAGAAAGCCTGAGCTGCATACCCTAAAATCCTTACCTGCTGGGTGCCGGGACTACCGGACCCAGGGTAGAGCTCAAAGGTCTGGAATCAGAACGATTCCTTTAAGGGGATATGGCCAAGCACCTTTGACCAACTCAAAAAAGGGCACGAAGCTGTGCGCGTAACCCTACCGTACAGGATTTTTAGAAAGAACGCAGAACCTCGATGTGCGAACTTACCACTTGAGTGGATTTTAAAAAAGTGCCCAAAGTCTAACGTGCGCACTTACCATAACATGGATTTTTAGAAAAGAACGCAGAACCCTTGATGTGCGATCTTACCACTGAGTGGATTTTTTAGAAGTGCCCAAAGATCTAAGCGTGTGCACTTATCTAGATGGGTAACGTTCTATGGCTCCGGGGCGGAGAACTATTCACTCTTCAGAGTGAACTTTGGGCCAGAACTTTGGGCACTTCTAGGTGAGGGGAGCAATGCTAGCTCTACCGACAGCGAGCTCTGGAGAGCGGAGAAATCAACCCTCGGAATGAGAGGGAACTCAGACGCTCAGAAAGGAGCGGCACGCTCATAGGTGACCCTCGTTGGTGAGGGGAGCCGTGCTAGCTCTACCAATGAGGAGCTCTAAGAGCGGAGAACTCATCCCTCAAAGTGAGGAGACTCAGACGCCCAGAAGGGAGCAGCATGCTCATAAGTGACCCTCTATGGTGAGGGGAGCCATGCTAGCTCGACCAAAACGGAGCGCGACCTATCACAGAGCTCTGGAGAGCGGAGAACTCATACGTCTGAATGAGAGGGGAACTCAGACGCTCAGAAGGGAGCGGCCTGCTCATAGATGACCCTCTAGATGAGGGGAGCAAAGCTAGCTCTACCAGCACGAGCTCTGGAGGGCGGAGAACTCATTCCTCAGAATGAGAGGAAACTCAGACGCTCAGACGGGAGCGGTATGCTCATAGATGACCCTCTAGGTGAGGGGAGCAAAGCTAGCTCTACCGACAGCAAGCTCTGGAGGATGGAACACTCATTCCTCAGAATGAGAGGAAACTCAGACGCCCATAAGGGAGCGGCATGCTCATAGGTGACCCTCTGTGGTGAGGGGAGCAGTGCTAGCTCTACCCATGAGGAGCTCTGGAGAGCGGAGAAACCATTCCTCAGAGTGAGGGAACTCAGACGCCCAGAAGGGAGCGGCATGCTCTTAAATGACCCTCTGTGGTGAGGGGAGCAATGCTAGCTCGACCAACAAGGAGAGCGACCTATCACAGAGCTCTAGGGAGCGGAGAAACTCAGACACTCAGAGTGAGAGGAAACTCAGACGCTCAGAAGGGAGCAGTATGCTCATAAATTACCCTCTAGTTGAGGGGAGCAATGCTAGCTCTTACCGACCACGAGCTCTGGAGAGCGGAGGACTCCTTCCTCAGATGAGAGGAAACTTAGACGCTCAGAAAGGAGCGGCATGCTCCTAGTTAACCCTCTATAGTGAGGGGAGCAAGGCTAGCTCGATCAATCAGGGAGAGCAATCCATCACAGAGCTCTGGGGAGTGGAGAACTCATTCCTCAGATGAGAGGAAACTTAGATGCTCAGAAGGGAGCGGCATGCTCATAGGTGACCCTCTATGGTAAGGGGAGCCATGCTAGCTCGACCAACACGGAGAGCGACCTATCACAGAGCTCTGGAGCGCGGAGAACTCACTCCTCAGAATGAGGGGGAATTTAGACGCTCAGAAGGGAGCGGCATGCTCATAGGTGACCCTCTAAGGTGAGGGAAGCAAGGCTAGCTCGACCAACAGGAGAGCGATCAATCACAGAGCTCTGGGGAGCGGAGAACACATTCTTCAGAATAAGAGGAGAACTCAGACGCTCAGAAGGGAGCGGCATGCTCATAGGTGACCCTCTAGATGAGGGGAGCAATGCTAGCTCGACCAACAACGAGCTCTGGAGAGTGGAGAACTTAGACGCTCAGAAGGGAGCGGCATGCTCATAGGTGACCCTCTATGGTGAGGGGAGCGATGCTAGCTCAACCAACAGGGAGCGCTACTAGCCTGGATCTAGTATCGACGAGTGATGTAATCACTGCGATAGCCGATAGCCTTTAGAAATGGATCGTACTCATCCATTGGTTGCAGGGGAATTAGAGAGGAATAAGAGGGCAGATGCCCCCCTAAGGGAAAGGAGTTTTTGTCTTACTCTGGTCCGGACGAAAGTGTCATATAGGACGCTTCATCCGGAACACCTCCCCTTCAGGTTTTGCCTCTCTCTGACCCACGCCTCTCTTTAGCCCTACCCGCAGGCGGGGGAGGGGCATGAGTCGCGAGACTAGCCTTCTGAGCCCATCTCTGATCCCCAGACCGAGATGGGCTAGGACCCCTGGTTGTTCGGGCTCAGACCTGGACTTTATCTTATCCAGGTCTTTCAGCAGATCAGTCTGGTACCGCTGAAGCACCGCCATAGTGTGCAACGAAGCGACGATCTGACCTGCTGCTGCATATGCCCTGCCATTTAAGCAAGATTCAGAGGCTTAGATGGCAAGGAGGGAGCCTTGAGAGAGGATGTCTCACCCACAGCGAGATAAGCTGGCTATCATCTCTTGCACAGGGGGCATCCCCTCATAGCCATTTTCACGCATCCCCTCAATGTCAGCATAACTAGTATGCTGAAACCTATGAATACGAGAAAAAAAAAAAAAAGCTTTTTCCACTCCTTCTCAACCTCCACATCGAGATTTATGAAGAAAGGAAGGCTCGCTCGAGCTGGGGATTTATGGCCAGAAAAATTTATTTTTATGATCCATAACCTCCAAAAACATATGCAGTGCAGGAGGATTGAGAGGGTTCAGTCTCAACTTCCTCGCCCTCAAACATCTCCTGCTCTTCCTGGGCATAACCCAGCAGAGCACTAATCGCTGAATCTGATGATGTCAGAAAGATCGCATCGTCACAATCCAGCAGCTCACTCTCGTTCTCGGCCGATGCGCGCGAAAAGGGGCAGTCCCTCTCTAACTCATCGGCCATATCCAACTGCGAACCCCGCGATTTCAATCGCCTCCGTGCCTCGGCAGCGGTGGGTACCGAATCGCGGGAAGCAGACGGCTGCCCCTCTTTCCTTGAAAAGAGGGACAGACGAGAACGGAGCTTTCTCATAGAGAACAGCTCACAGTGCACGCAGATTGCCCCCTCAAAGACACCGCGTGCGTGCTCTTCGCCCAAACAAAAGACGCAACAGTCGTGTGTGTCATCGGGTGTCAAATAACGAGGACACGGATCCACACACTTCTTGAACGCCTTGCTAGTGCTCGCCATGATAAATAAAGGAAAACTGTATTCCTACCAGAATGCACGTTTCTTCAAACAGACCAGTCAGTGAAGACGAAGAAAAGCTGATGATGTATTCTCCCGGCGGTCCTTTTATTATGGTCGCGCCGGTAGTGACGTCATGGGCTGTCGCCAGCCAACGGATGGTGTTTTTACATATGTATCTTCAGACACGAGTCACGCTGAAGGCGTTCCCCGTAGCGACCCCTAGGGGACGCAGTTCGAGTTCCCATGAAGGGGAACATCTTATTCCATTTACGAGCATTGAACAATATATGTATATTCTGCCAAAAAAAATGTTTTCAAATGCACAAGCACATTGCACTTACTCACAGTCTTTAAAGAGACATGACACATTTTAAAACCCTACAAAAGACACTTACAAGCAAAAACACAGGACACCATACCATACCTGGTCAAACTTTCCAGTAGCACTGCAGCTTTCCTGTAACTCTGCAACTGGATCCTGTAACATGCAACAGACCACAGTCAGGACACAAAACAGGGCTCCTACATGCTTAGTGCTTCTGGAGAGCCCCAGGGCTATGTACTAAGCAGAGGTGGAGAGTAACGCATTACATTTACTCGCGTTACTGGCATTGAGTAGCTTTTTGTGTACTTCTACTTTTTTAAAGGAATTTTTTTAATCTGTAATTTTACTTTTACTCACGTATATTTTGTTTGAAGTATTGTACTTTGCTACATTTTAAAATTACGGAGTAAAAAAAAAACGCTCCCTGGAAACTACTGCAGCAAATAATAATGACCAGGAGGACAAACTGGCGCTAGATGCAGACGGACAAGACAGACGTTAATGGTGCAGACCCAGCTGAAAACCAAACCCGTCGTATTCTGCTGAAGTTGAACTCGAAGGAATGAAGTGAATCAATCCCTGGCCATATTTATGCTCTATATGCAGTGTAAGCTGTGTTTGCCTCGGGAGACCGAACTAGCAGCTTATTAAATCTCGACATCAACCCTTCGCAAGCATGTAGAGGTAACGTAAGGTTAATACTTACATCATTGCATTGGTGGTTAACATGAAGCTTTAACACTTTAGCAAAAGGTTTTGTACAAATGAGCCAAAAAGACAGTGGTGCAGGGTGTGCGATATCATCTGCGATAATATAGTAATTGTTGTTTTAACGATGTGCGATTTGACATTATCAGTATTTGGAGTGCTTTCTTTCACTGCGTGATTCAGTCTGTTCAAATGCATTTAGCATTTTTGCATTTAGTAATCACAAAATTGAAGCTATAGGGGTAGAAAATGTATATTTATATCATTTCATAAAGTAAATCAGTACCACACGAAGAAGAGTGCCGGTTTCTCCAATAATCAGCATGATTACATATCGATTTTTATTTTTTACAACAGTTCAATAAACAAGAAGTTAATTAAGAGACTAAAATCATATTACCTGTTTTTGCTCTGTTTCACCAACAATAATAATCCCAAACAGCCACAGCACGTCAGTCGCAATGACTTACTAATTAACCGTGACATGGTGACACCTACTGGCGGTTTTAATTTCACATTTAAAGTATCTTTAGATAATGTTTTTTTATTTCAAATGAGTATTCAACATTTGATGTCTTATATATCAAAACATTATTTCTGCATGTGTAACTGCAGGTTAAATGCATTCATGTCCTGCATTAAACAGTCTAAAGGCCACGTCAGATGCAGCTTCTGTGTTTCCTCTGCATTGCAAAGATTCATTTTGTTGATACTGATTTAATTTGCCTGGTCTTATTATTCTAATTAACGGATTCCTTTAATTAAAACACCTAGTTTGAGATTTATAGGCCCATATCCCAGGTGTGTCAAACTCAGTTCCCTGCAGAGTTTAGTTCCAACCCTGCTCCAACACACACACCATGTAGTTTCCAAACAAGCCTAAATGATTAGTTTATGTTCAGATGTGTTTAATTGGGGTTATAAACAGTGTAGGGCTGTTAACCTCCAGGAACTGAGTTTGACACCTTTGGCCTATCCCAGTTTTGCGTCACTCACACTGGTAAAAAGTAACTAAATAATTTTTACTCTGAGTAAATGTTAAATTTGCTACTTTGTACTTGAGTATATTTTTAGACTGGTACTTTTACTTGTACTTAAGTAAAATGTCATTAATGTAATGGTACTTTTACATGAGTAAAATATTTCCGTACTCTTTCCACCTCTGGTACTAAGTCCACTGCTGTTTATTTTTCTGACACATAACCATCACACAATAAAAAATCACATATTTTCATTTTCTGACCATATCAGTTTGCAAAGCTCATTGGTATATTGTCATTTCCTACTGTCAGTAAAACATATACAACTGATTAACTTTTGACAATTATTAAACCAATCTGAAACAATGAACTGACTTTAACTGAATAATGACGATGTACTATCGTATCTTTACAGCTGCTTTACAGCAGAACTGAATACGGTTTGCATCACTGAAACATTATGTATCACCGTAAAGCTGCTTTGAAACAATCTGTATTTTATAAAGTGGCATGAATAAAGATGATAATATCATATTCAAATAATATAATGCTATATAATATGTACAGCAATCTCAAAGCCCACTAAACTTTTATTTCCAGGAAAAGTAAATGAGAGTAATGAGATCATGAAATGCTGATAGCTAGATTCAGACTCAGTCCACTCGAATGAGCGCAACAGCGTAATATGTTGAGGAGCTTGTGCTACCATTAGGCCACGTCTCTAATGTTGCATTTGATGTTATATGTTATATGTGATGTTGATGTTATTGATGTTACATCAGTACATCCAGTAGCTTTTCTGACCGCAGCATGTTTTCTTCAGGATTTGTATTTACTTGCTCAATTCTCCCTCTGCATGTGTTCAGTTCATGCCACAGAATGATGCTGCAGTTAATGTTCTCGCATTGTTGGGCAAAATGGATTTTCACTATTCGACAACACTTATATTAGTGGCCAAAGACGTATTAATGTCCAGCATGTGTTAACAAACTGTAATACACTGCTGTAGACAGGTGGCTTTATGAAGACTGCACATAGATCTATCTGAATTTGTACGTTTTTTAAAAAGTGACTCAGTCCATTGTGGTCTAATTCCTTGGCCATATTCATAAATACACAAAGAGATAGTGATAATTTTACAGTAACCTCTTTCTTATGAAGATGGTGTTGGAGCTCTTCTGCTCTGTCTAGATACTGCTTACACGTATCTCTGATCTTCTGATTGCCCTCTTTACCCTGTGGTTCACCTAAATGCATGTAAACAAAGGGTCCAGGAAAATGACTTGATCAGACCATGCACATTGTTGTAAATTGATTAGTCCCATTTTTATGCACTTACGTTTTATTATATGCAGAAAATATTTCACTGCATGTTGATAAGATTTAACAGCTTCCTCATAATTCCCAGCCTGGTCCTCTTGTGAAGCTTTGTTGGCTATAGCGATAGCTTTCTGTAAAATGAAGCATGTGCAGTTATAGTCTCACCACTTTAAGATGTCTGCGATACATATTGGTTTGGTAAATACACATAAGCCACTACACAGAGATTTAAGTGTAGTGTAAGAAGTGCAAATATACTTAAAGCACCATTACACAACATGTAATAACATTTCATATTAATGTTATTACAAAAACGGGAAAACTATAAAAGCATTGCACATATAAAGTGATTTATAATGACTAGTACAAACTGTTATTCAGTGCCAGTTAGCTTTAACAGAGAATAAATCTGAAAATGCACATACTTTAATTATAACTGATCATCATGAGGCTAAGATATTGAGATTATTAATGATTAAAAAATGTAACATTCGCAAGACATAAATCGTATAAATGTTTTATTTTGGGAGGATCGGTGATGCCTTGAAAACTTTGTTCAAAACTGATTTCAGAAGATCATATTTGACCTGATATCATCATACAAGAGAAATCTTTAATATCCGGAGTTATGACCGTGTCTCGAAAACTAAAGCGCTGCCTACCTAGACAGCATTTATAGGCATCATATGGGCTTCAGGAATCACCGCAAGTCTTAAAACATAGCCTGTGTCATCATTACGATTAACTTTTTACTAAGAGATAACTTAAATCACTCACAACACTAGCTTCATTCATAGATAATGACAGTGTCTCGGACAGTAGTGAATATAAAAATGGTTTCCAAACAACCAAAACAACTTTTACAAAGAAAGTGGACACGGATCTGCTATATCACACACTACAACACACACACACACACACACACACACACACACACACACACACACCACAGTGTTGTACTCGTGATCTCTGTGTGGAGTTGTTACCTGTAAGTTCGTCGGCTCCATGTCACCCTGGTTTGTTGTGAAGTCGCTCTCTGTTGAGTTTCGATATTGTTGGCGTTGAAGTTATCGAGTCTGTGACTCATAGATCAGGCGTGATTATGACTGAGGAACAACACGACAAACAGCGACATCTATATCGAAATACCCTCACACAGAGGACAATATCATTATAGCTAGGATGCCTTGAAAAACTGATGTGATTGCTAGTTCGTATTCTTTGTTTATCTGAGGAATTATAAGAAAGTCATGGATTAGATTTACTCAGATACACAAATAATATTTTACTACAGTCTAATTTCTTTTTTAATCTGTATCCACCTTTTTATTGCTGTAAAAATGGGCGCGGCCATATGCAAATTCTATGGGTCCAGCTTCCGGTCTCATCCGCGTCCAGCTATTTTTAGCTGTACGAAACAGTTCGTTTTGCTTGATATTGAAAATGTGTGTCTTATCATATTATTTGTATGTATTATGTTAATTATGAACACACTGGTTTGTAGTGCAAACCGTTTTACCGTGTACTGCACGTTTTTATTCTTCTCGTTATTTCTCTATTGCGGCTAATAAACCGGAAGCCTCACCCACAGGCTTACAACCGCGTTGAAGAAAAAGGTGGATACATTATAGATATTACGAAATATAGAATGTATTTATTATAGCTATTTAACAATAAATAAATAAACAAATCGATCAAAACATTATATCAGCTTAGCATGCTGGTTTTAAAAGGAGGTTGACCACATCTTAAACTAAGGCTGGAGACCTAGGGCCTGTTTCATAAAACATGTTTACCAAATAAGCCAGGTTCATTTCAGTTAGTCTGACATTTTCCTACTTGGTTTGATTCAAAATAAGTCAGACTAACTGAAATAAGCCTGGTTTATTTGGTAAACATGTTTATGAAACAGCCCCAGCTGAACAAGCTAGTTCCAACTTAAACAGGGGCAAGTTCAAGCTAACACCGGTGCACAACTTTTGCTTTGGTTTCCGGTTTGAACGACATGTTTCCTGGAAACGGTGTGCAACAGGGTTTGAGATACGTTTCTCTTGTTTGGTGGGTTTGTAAAAAATGTCAGCCCAATCAGCAGAAACATGTATATGAACCACGCTGTATTAAAGAGACAGCTCGCACAATGTGTCCAAGTGAAGTCGTGTAATATGTGTCCGCTGCAGCTCGGTGTACGCAACAACTGAAGATATTAAAGACATGTTTGTCATGAGAGTTTTATAGTAACATAGCATATCAACATTATTTATAAGTAAATGTAATTAACATCAAAATAAATTCACAAGAGCAAGTATATTATTTTCACATGTTTATTTACATTAAAGGCAAAATAGCTGCAATAATAAGAGCACAAGTATAGATCTGGATCTTCTTTAAGTCTGTCTAAATATCATGTATTATTGCAATGTCTTCTGGTCCGTATCCTTTCCTTAGGAAGGTGTGCTAGACAATGATTAATGTAACATTCAATACTATACATATATATTTTGCTATTGTGTTGTGGAGTGACACTTTCATAAACCTTTCTATGCTCCTCTGATTATATAATGGTAAATATTACAATATCATAACACAACAACACTGATCAGCAATAATGATAAGCCTAATACTCACAATAAAAATAATAAGGTCATATAGATCATAACACAGTCTCTGAGGTAAGAAGTGGATTATCCTTCACTACATATTTGTCTTTATTCTGAAATGCGAGGCTAATGTTGGATCACAATTATTAGGAACCAACAGTTTCCACAAATCCCTTCACTCGATTGGGATGTTCTCTTTTATTCTGGACGGCAGTGACTGTAACATCGAGCATATTTTCAGTATTAAACACGTATTTATACCTATTTCATCAAGCTCAGAAAATTCTTCAAAAAGAACACAAAGAATGTCCTTCTCAGCCGCCGTAGTTTCAACACTTGTGTTATCAGAACAGTGTTCAACGCACCACCGTTTCCGTTTAATAAACGCTTTGCACCGTTCTTTCGGGGCTGAACGCAGCCCTGGTATAAGACCAGGGGCCTGTTTCATTACACAAGTTTACCAAATAAGCCCGGTTTATTTCAGTTAGTCTACCTTATAATCAGTTCATTTCAAAATAAGTCAGAATAACAGAAATAAACCTGGCTTATTTGGTAAACTTGTATTATGATACAGGCCCCAGCAAATCCACTTATTCATATAATTGAAGTTTGTATATAATTTCTCATTTCTTTATTTTTTGTCTTGATACATGACCTGAACATGTTCTTGGCAGATTTTGAAAGATGAATTCCCGTATTTGTGCTTTTGTCTTCATAGCAGACAGAGATAGCACTGCAGAACCTGATTCTACCAAGTGTACCCTGGAACAACATTGTTATTAACCAATCAGATTTGAAGAACAAGTTTATAATTTTTGTGAAGTTTAGGCGTATAATCAGTGTTTAGTGCTTGTACATCAGTGTCATTCATCTATCAGTTCCTCTTATTTTAGGGATTACTCATGGTTAAGGTTAGGTTTAGTTGTAGGGAAATGGTCAAGATTACATTTTTGGATTAAAATGTTGTTCCAGGGTCAACAATATATGTTGATCCAGGGACACATCTAACTCAGTAAAATCAGGACGTGCGGCAGCACACATCAGAGTAATGTCTGTGGTGTAGATGGCACATATCCTCAGGCGTTATAAACCGTGTAACTGAACGCTCAGGGTTTGTTGTTCAGGTCATCGCTGATTTGTGGGACAAGAATCTAGCTGACCGCTGCAGTTATTACGAGTTGCATTACTGAAGTCAACAAAAGATCCTTTGTCTCGGTGAATGCATTGCTGGGCTGGTGCTGATTTGCAGGCTAAAGTTGAAACACACTCCATACAATGCTGGATTTCTGTATCCATAATATTTAAAACATTTAAATATATCTTTTAAACAGCATGTCTTAAAGAAAAATATTTTTTTAAATTATAATATATTTAGGTTAAACGTTCAAATTCTAAAGAATATTACAAAATGTATTTCAAGGTGCAAGAAAAACTATTTGCAACCTTAAAATACATTTTGAGTAAATGCAAAAAATTATTGTGGACAATATAAATATATTTACATAGATAAAATATGTAAATAATGTGCAAAAAATATAAGTAACTAAAAATATAAATAGCACAAATATATTTAGGTAAACCTATTTTAACATTTATATTAGCAATATATTCTTTTAGTTCTGCTTTTACTTATTGATCTATTTATTTTGCTGTATGGTGTAAAATCTGGGATTCTGTCAAATCAGTTTAGATCATTTAATCTGAATTGATGAAAATGAAAGGGACAGATGTACAGTCTGAGTCTGGCCAGTGCGTGCCACTGTTGACCAGCTTACGAAACAGAAAATACATCTTTCCAAAACACCAAGTCAACAGCATTTCAAGACTACTAGCAGAAGATGACCTTATATAAGGTTCACCCAAGTGTTTGCTCTTATTCAGGGAGGGCTTAATCCATCAAGGACCAAAGCCAGGTTTTGCTCCTTGAACTTTTGTTTATGGCTGTAAGGGTGGTCTGTATCAAAATGACAGGACAGCAAGACAAAGAAGAAAACCCATTCATTTCAACCCATTCTCACTGGAAGACAAAAACGAACTATGGACATCTCAGCAATAAAACTATACAGGATTTACCATGAGAGGGATACAGCACAGCACTGCAGTGGATCGTGGCCAAGATGAGCTGAAAACCACGCAGAGTATTTAACACACATACCAGATATATGTGAACAGACACAATGGAAACCAAACATTATGCACCGAGGCGTCTGGAGCTGGAAGCTGGGAGAGAGCAGAGAAATGACCTTTTCTACAGTTTGTATAAGGCCAAATGCTCATAATTTACACGTTCAAGGTCCTTTATAAGCATCTACGGTTGAAGAACCTTTAACCTCTATAGAGCCTTTCCATTCCACAAAGTGTTCTTGGTTGTTTAGATTATTAAAATGATCTTTATTAAGAATAAAGTGGAATTAAGAAATGTTCTCTGAAAGTGAACTGTCTGCAAAATGACTAAATGTAAATGTAAATGAAAGATTCGGTGGAAAATGGTTCTTCTGTGACATTACTGCAAAAAAAAAAAAGAATTAACCTTTACTTTTAAGAGTGTAAAATAACTACTTATTTTAATTTCTAACAATTGGGTTATTTGGCATGTAAAATGTAAGTAGTATTACATGTATTCTTTAAATAGTGAACTCTCAATAATTTTCTAAATGTCATTGATTTATTCATTTTGTAATTACTGAAGAAAAGAGGATTTTGTTTAGATTTCTTTTGTTTATTAGTAATCAGTGTTGGGGGGGGGTAACGCATTACAAGTAACGCGAGTTACGTAATAATATTACTTTTTCAAGTAACTAAAGTAACGCATTACTTTTTAATTTACAGGAAAATATCTGAGTTACTTTTTCTCCATTTATTGATGACAGTGCGCCGTGTGAACATGATCTTACTGTAGATATAATCTAGACTAAATGTGAATGTGTATTAATTCATCCCACTCGCAAAAAACAGATTCAGTATTCATCAAAATGAATTAAAACAGTGAAATGCAAACTCAGAATATGACGCAAACCTGCAATAATTAAACATGTTAAACAACACAAATATATCTAATCTCATTTTATTAACCGATGTGTTTACTGACCTTTGATGATCAGTTCAATCATACTAATAAGCAAAAATGACTTTAGATAAACTAACACTTGTGCTTCGTTGTTGTGTTTATATTCCTGAAGAGTGTTGAATCTTCTCCTGTGTTCTTCTGTACAGACGTGATTTACTCGTCCTTCAGTCTGAGGTTTATTCATCACACTTTTTGGTGTGAAAGGCTTTTATATTTGCTATAAATATAACTTATTGTATTAAAAACAAACAATCAAGCCCTGCTCATATTTGAAAAGTAGCAATGTAACGCATTACTTTCCATAAAAAGTAACTAAGTAACGTAATTAGTTACTTTTTTAGAGAGTAACGTGATATTGTAATGCATTACTTTTAAAAGTAACTTTCCCCAACACTGGTATTAATTACATACTCTACTCGTGGCCACCGAGATGGCATTTGATCATCCCATAAATGATTACATTCTATTGCATTACCACAACCACAAGCCAATGCAAAGTGATACAGATCTTCTCATAAGAGCAGTCACACAGATAATCCCAGGAGCGTCTAGCGTGAGGACTGTGTTTGAGCTCATCTGCATGGTTTGGCATCAAGGTTTATCCTCCAGACAGAGTCTGTCCAGATGTTTGAACACACACACCTCCACTGGGTCAAGAGCAGATCATTTCAACTGCATTTACATAACTAATGCCTTGATTGATATTTGCTTAGAAAACCATCAAAATAAGATTTAAACACAGCATTTAAAAAGGCTTTAGAAATGTTATTTTTATTCTTGTATAATTTCTGTGAGTGATATTTTTAAATAAAACAATTGAAAGTAGCCTAAACATGAAGACTGGATGTTTTATCATGTCTTATATTTTCCTCACACCATGAGTTTGAAGTGTTTAAATCAAGAGGATCATATGTTTTCAGCTTTGAGAGTTTATTACATCAGATGTCACGTAACATATTCTGTGAACGACTGAACTGTTTTACATTGGCATATTTTTTAAGATATTAGATCTTAGTTTATGTTCTTTGTAATTTTGCATATCAACGTATCATTGTCAATATGGTTTAAAGCAGGTGTTAACAGTGATTAACAACTATTAACTGAGAAGAGCGGGGTCAGGTGGGGTAGCTATAAACCATTAAAGTTCATTTGATTAAAGAGAATAACCACGAACATTAATTCATTACAAAATAGTACATAGATATTATTATACACCATCTAGACTTTACAGGATGGGTATAGCTGGAAATAGTCTATGTTGGAAATGTAAAAAAGAAGAGGGCACTTATTTACATATGATTTGGGAATGCTCTTTAGTTCACCATTTTGGCGTAAAATACTGAGAAACTAAGAGCTTTGGGTAAATAGTTACCTAGTAAGAACCAAAATACGCCTTCTTGGAGATAAATCAGTGGTACCTAATATAGCAAAAAATTAATTTATCCTTATTAAGATTGGTTGTATCACAGCTGCCAGGATGATCTTACACAATTGTGAATGCCCCAAAACACCCCTGATTTGAAAGATTGGATTGATGAAATGATTGAAATTGCATCATATGAGTGCATGTTGGGAAGATTGCAGAGTGAGGGAAACATGAAAAAAACATGGGACCTTTTTTGGCAACATATAAAAATGGTGTGATGAGCAGGACTTCTTAACAACTGAATAATATCCTTGTGTTTGTCTTTTGTCACATTGATGCTGATGGTGACTAGTGGCTGAACATGTAATTGATTGGAATGTGGAATATTGAATACTGTGATGATGTATGAAGTTTTGATTGTTGAACAATAAAAAAAAGTTGAATTACAAAAAAAAAGAGAATAACCACCTCACCCTTCTATAGAACCTTTCCATTCCACAAAGTGTTCTTGGTTGTTTAGATTATTAAAATGATCTTTATTAAGAATGAAATGGACTTAAGAAATGTTCACTGAAAGTGAACTGTCTGCAAAATGACTAAATGTAAATGAAAGATTCGGTGGAAAATGGTTCTTCTGTGACATTACTGCAAAAAAAAAAGAATTAACCTTTACTTTTAAGAGTGTAAAATAACTACTTATTTAATTTCTAACAATTGGGTTATTTGGCATGTAAAATGTAAGTAGTATTACATGTATTCTTTAAATAGTGAACTCTCAATCATTTTCTAAATGTCATTGATTTATTCATTTTGTAATTACTGAAGAAAAGAGGATTTTGTTTAGATTTCTTTTGTTTATTAGTAATCAGTGTTGGGGGGGTAACGCATTACAAGTAACGCGAGTTACGTAATAATATTACTTTTCCAAGTAACTAGTAAAGTAACGCATTACTTTTTAATTTACAGGAAAATATCTGAGTTACTTTTTCTCCATTTATTGACTGACAGTGCGCCGTGTGAACATGATCTTACTGTAGATATAATCTAGACTAAATGTGAATGTGTATTAATTCATCCCACTCGCAAAAAACAGATTCAGTATTCATCAAAATGAATTAAAACAGTGAAATGCAAACTCAGAATATGAGCAAACCTGCAATAATTAAACATGTTAAACAACACAAATATATCTAATCTCATTTTATTAACCGATGTGTTTACTGACCTTTGATGATCAGTTCAATCATACTAATAAGCAAAAATGACTTTAGATAAACTAACAATTGTGCTTCGTTGTTTTGTTTATATTGCTGAAGAGTGTTGAACTTCTCCTGAGTTCTTCTGTACAGACGTGATTTACTCGTCCTTCAGTCTGAGGTTTATTCATCACACTTTTTGGTGCGAAAGGCTTTTATATTTGCTATAAATATAACTTATTGTATTAAAAACAAACAATCAAGCCCTGCTCATATTTGAAAAGTAGCAATGTAACGCATTACTTTCCATAAAAAGTAACTAAGTAACGTAATTAGTTACTTTTTTAGAGAGTAACGTGATATTGTAATGCATTACTTTTAAAAGTAACTTTCCCCAACACTGGTATTAATTACATACTCTACTCGTGGCCACCGAGATGGCATTTGATCATCCCATAAATGATTACATTCTATTGCATTACCACAACCACAAGCCAATGCAAAGTGATACAGATCTTCTCATAAGAGCAGTCACACAGATAATCCCAGGAGCGTCTAGCGTGAGGACTGTGTTTGAGCTCATCTGCATGGTTTGGCATCAAGGTTTATCCTCCAGACAGAGTCTGTCCAGATGTTTGAACACACACACCTCCACTGGGTCAAGAGCAGATCATTTCAACTGCATTTACATAACTAATGCCTTGATTGATATGTGCTTAGAAAACCACCAAAAATAAGATTTAAACACAGCATTTAAAAAGGCTTAAAAGGTTTTTTATTCTTGTATAATTTCTGTGAGTGATATTTTTAAATAAAACAATTGAAAGTAGCCTAAACATGAAGACTGGATGTTTTATCACGTCTTATATTTTCCTCACACCATGAGTTTGAAGTGTTTAAATCAAGAACACGAGGATCATATGTTTTCAGCTTTGAGAGTTTATTACATCAGATGTCACGTAACATATTCTGTGAACTACTGAACTGTTTTACATTGGCATATTTTTTAAGATATTAGATCTTAGTTTATGTTCTTTGTAATTTTGCATATCAACGTATCATTGTCAATATGGTTTAAAGCAGGTGTTAACAGTGATTAACATCTATTAACTGAGAAGAGCGGGGTCAGGTGGGGTAGCTATAAACCATTAAAGTTCATTTGATTAAAGAGAATAACCACGAACATTAATTCATTACAAAATAGTACATAGATATTATTATACGCCATCTAGACTTTACAGGATGGGTATAGCTGGAAATAGTCTATGTTGGAAATGTAAAAAAGAAGAGGGCACTTATTTACATATGATTTGGGAATGCTCTTTAGTTCAGCCATTTTGGCGTAAAATACTGAGAAATTGAATACGTTTGGGCTTAAATCAGTTACCATAACAACAAAATGACTAATCTTAATAAATCAGTATACATGTACAAAAAATGCATTTACCCTTATTAAGATTGTTGTATCACAGCTGCCAGGATGATCTTACACAATTGTAATGCCCCAAAACACCCCTGATTTGAAAGATTGGATTGATGAAATATTGAAATTGCCAAGAGTGCATGTTGGGAAGATTGAAGAGTGAGGGAAACATGAAAAAAACATGGGATCTTTTTTGGCAACATATAAAATGTGTGATGAGCAGGACTTAATAATATCCATGTGTTTTTCTTTTGTTTTGTTACATTGACGCTGATGGTGACTAGTGGCTGAACATGTAATTGATTGGAAAGTGGAACATTGAATACTGTGATGATGTATGAAGTTTTGATTGTTGAACAATAAAAAAAAGTTGAATTACAAAAAAAAAAGAGAATAACCACCTCGCCCTTCTTTTGTCAATCACTGTGTCACATCCCCCCCCCCACCACAACCCGGCACGGGGCGACTACCACCGACTAAAACAGCTTGAAACCGAGGTGACTCTCCGTGCCTGACCGCTTTTGCTTCACCGGAGCGCAGTCCGTTTCAGAGAACCTCGTTTACACCCCTCGAGGAGAACCGGTAAATCATCCGCGAAGCCTTGTAACGAGTGAAGAGAATCGTTTATTTTAGCTCCAAGGTCTTTGTGACGTCACAAGACGATTAGCAACGTCACGGAATGATAAATATTTATGGATTTACTTCCGTAAATCCTCAGTTGAATTTATATTTAATCTATACGTTATATATAATTAAACATTTTATAATGTAGCCTAAATGTAACATCAAAAATGTATTTTAAATGATGTTTATTTATTGATTTAATTATTTTGCCTTTGTCTCAGACAGATTTTCAACTGTAAACCCTTATAAACAGGACTTATACTGATTTAAACAAAGTGAAAAACTTTTCAGTATTTGTTATGATTTAGGTACATCATTTTTCAGTATGTGTACATTTTTAATACATTAGTGTACTTTTATGAACAACACAGCAGTGTCAAATGTGTAAAGACAAACAAGGTAACAATTTTTTTTTTCCGTTATGTGTAATTTCCATTAACTGTAGCCTAATTTTGTCAAGTTGCACAAAAAAATATGACAATTATATGAATTAATTAGGACATATGTGCTATCTTGGCTTTAGCAAGACAGAGAAGTCTGAATTTTGATCCCAAAATGTTTCCACTACAAAATATTTCTACAGATATGTATTTTGAGATGTGGTGGAAATGTCTCTTTCATAAAAGAGGAAAAGATTTGACAGTGCAGAAAAGTGCATTTAACTGTTCAACTTTAACATATATTATTATTATTATCTCGTGGCTAGTTTGTTGCTATGGTTACACATTGTCTTTTTTCATCTGCTACTTGTTTAGTAATCTGACCATGCGTATATTTGTATAACCCTCACTTTGTCCATTCTCATTTGTGTTTAGTTGATTGTTATTCTCCAGTTTCTTATCTATTTTTAATAAAAGAGGCTGCTGTACATGATTTTGTCCTTGCTGCAGCTCACTGTCACGTTATTATTGACTGATTGATGAGCAGGAAGGCACCTTCACTGCAGTAAGGGAAATGAGTGTGTTAATTCAATAATCTCCACACATCAGAATCTGAGTTTAACCTTGTGATAAACGATGTTCCAGTAACGTCATCTGGATGAGCTAGCTGCTGTTGAGCAGGACAATTTTCTGCTTTACTGCCCTCAGAGTACTGGCTAGCCGCTAGCGATGGACAATCTGCTGAGATTAGAGGGGAACTGTAGTGGAGATCCAGAGAGAACAGTCGATTCAACTCATTTAAAAGTGTGTGTCTGTCTGTGTGTGTGTGTGGTGGTGTGTGTGTGTGTGTGTGGTGTGTGTGGTGTGTGTGTGTGTGTGTGTGTGTGGTGTGTGGTGTGTGTGTGTGTGTGTGTGTGTTGTTACTTAACCATATTTTGGGGAAAATTTGTGTGAGGTTGACAAATTTTCCATTTGGGACGTCCTCATTTGTGGTTTAAAAATAAATGTTTTTTGTTGTAAAAATGTGTTTGTGAGGGTGTTTGGTGTGGGTTGGTTTGG
>CM049826.1:31514993-31542493 GCA_027422435.1 Schizopygopsis pylzovi | reverse complement strand
GATTTCTCAAGCACAGAATCACAGTCTGGGTTTTCCTCTGCTTGTGCTGAAGAGTTTCCAAAACACTGTCAGCGCAGCGCAAGCTTCCTTTTAGGGTTTTAAACACAACAAGAGTCCTCCATTTTGTGTTAACGCATGCTGAGTGATGTGACGTGGATCATTATTACAGACGAGGAGACTTTCTTTCATGCACTCTAGATAGTGAAAACCACGTGCACTTTAGCATATGGAAAAATGTCTTTTAAAACGATATAAGTGTGAAGTGAATGTTATGAATGAATATATATATATATATGATTAGCATTATTATTTTTAAGGTTTGAAGTAGAAATGCAAATTCGACACAATTAAGCACACTTCTTTTTCACAAGGGTCATACACTCTTCTAATCATAACTGTCAGTAATTATGACAACAACACACAATTTTCAACTCAGTGTTGTGGATACAAACCACACAGGTCTGGTGTTAAACACACTTTGTTTGGACAGGATTCTTGAAAACAATGAAAGCAAAGGAAAGTGAAATGAAGAAGAAATAATGAAGTTCTAGATCACTAATCAAACGTGTTACATTGAGCATGTGAACTTTCTTTCTTCTTCGGATCATGCATGCATCATCATCAACGGATCATCAGGTTTTGCACAAACTAGCGTCTCATGCCGTTTCAATGATGCTCTCATTAAAGTAAAATGTTCATTTTAAACCTTATTTTTTATTGAAATGATGCTGATAATATTATTTGATATATTTAAAATGATATAATTATGTACAGAATTCTTTGATTGTTTTGTAAAATCATTGATTAATGAAACCTGGTGTCAGCCTTGCGTATAAGCATAACTAGTGCGAGAATGAATGTACTGTTCTTGGTTGAAAGCCAGTGATTCCTACGTCACTAGTGTGCTTGCTTGAGTGAAATATGACACACTGACAAATCCAGTCATCACACACACTGTAGAAAAGATGCTGACGGCCATCCGTCTCACTGTAAGGAGGAGGAGACGTGTGCAGACCGTTCGAGAGCGCTTCTCCTTTCCAGTGTGATGTTAGATTACAGCAGGACAGTCATGAAGCAGTCCTTCAGGAACACCGTCTGAGAAACACCGTTTCAGTCAATCACTCAGGTAGGCTTTCTTTCATCTCGCCGGGACATTCGTGAAATTATGTTTACTTTAGACATCAAAGCATTGCAAAACAATTATACTAACTCAGACATTTTCAAACCAATGTTCTCATTTTGTTTTCAAATAAATCATTTGAGCATTAAATTTTAAATAAAAATGTTACTGATTTCACTGATATTTATGCTTTAGACTGCATTTGTTATGATAATGAGCAGCACAGCTTACTGTATTTGTATATTAATCATATTTTACTGATAGATGTCGGCAGTGGAAATTAGACAGTTACAATATATTTACTTTAAGGGTCAATATTATACTGCAATTTAGGGAATTGTGGAAACCAATTCTTATTAAATGATTGCTACATTTTATGCTTTATTTTCATAAATTAATTAATTATAGACGTGATAACAATTCCGTTTCTGCCAACCAAATGTTTCACTCATCTATTACAAGTCAATGAAATTAATCTTTTTACACGTATAAGTAAAAATGCATTTTATTTTATTATAAATTATTGTATTATTTATGAAGTTTAAATCAAGTCTATTTTTGATCCTGGACCACAAAACCAGTCATAAGGGTCAATTTGTTTTAATTGAGATTTATACATCATCCGAAAGCTGAATAAATAATCTTTTCATTGATATATGATTTGTTATGATATGAAAATATTTGGCTGAGACACAACTATTTGAGAATCTGGAATCTGAGGGAGCAAAAAAATCTAAATATTGAGAAAATCACCTTTAAAATTGTCCAAATGAAGTTCTTAGCAATGCATATTACTAATCAAAAATTAAGTTTTGATATATTTACATTAGGAAATGTCTAAAATATGTTCTAGGAATATGATCTTTACTTAATTTTTGGCATAAAAAAATCCAAACATGTATTGTTGGCTATTGCTACAAATATACCCGTGCGACTTAAGACTGCTTTTGTGCTCCAGGGTCACATTTATGAAATAAGTATGTTTTAAAATGGCTTATTATTCATAATGCTAAGGTATTACAAATGCCGCTTAATATATTTATTCAATGTAAGTACATTATGCGTTCCTGCTTATGGATCTTCTTTTCTTTTCTTTTTATTTTGAGTATTTTCTTTTATTTATTAAATCTGTTAAGTTTATTTATTATAAGTCTGTTTTAAAATGGCTTATTATTGATAATACTAAGCTATTAGAAATGTTTAATATTTAATAATTGTGTGTCTGCATCTGTTTTTGTTTATTAATTGTACTTTATTGATAGATGATTATTTTGAATGTATTCTGATCTGCACGGTTCTTGTGATATAAAGCAAAACGTTGCATAATATCTTCTAAAAGAATAATATCAAATCATGTGAAATATCTGAACTCATAATAAAGGAATATAAATGTGATTCAGTCTATACAAGTACGATTTAACTTCTCCAGCTGTGTTCTCAAAACATCTTAGACAGGATTTATTACTAATTAATCACAACGATAACCACAAGAACAAACAAGCTTGTCCAGAGTTTATTCCATCTTTATCCACTCCTGAAGAAAGTGTGTAAGAACGGGAACTCGAGTCGAGTCTTCAGGTAATTAAATCTCCAGAAGCACATTACACTTCTCATACCACACATGAATGTGTTTCTTCAGTCTGGTTTGGGTCTGTTTACTCTAGTTTGAACTGAAAGTATACCAGAGACCGCCGTGTTACTGTTGGAGTATACACTGGCCGAGTGATGGAGCACAGTTCACTCCAAACACACACAGGACTGGATCTGACCCTGCTGTCCGTCTGAAAGATGCTTCATTAACTTTGATAGAAAATGAACAGTATTACAGTATAATTGACTATTTCGTCATCTAGCAGACACTTTGACCCAAAGCTACTTATAAATAAGGACAACAGAAGCAATCAAAAGCAACAACATGCAAGTGCTGTGACAAGCCTCATTTAGCTTAACGCAGTACACGCAGAGAGTTATTAAAATTATATAACAAATACAAATAAAACAGATGGAATAGAAATAAGCTAGTGTTAGAGGGCTTTTTTGGGTAATTGTACAATAAATTAAATAAAACAAATAGTATACAAAAATAATTAAAAAAGTACAATATTACCTATTAATGTTAATAATTATGTATTTTGATATATACAGAAATTATGAATATATGTGTCTAGTCAGACGTTTGTTGTCGGTTAGGTTTTTTTTTTTTGAGAAGTTTATTTATTTCATTAAAATATGATAAAAAACAGTGATACAAATTGAAATATTATTATTAATTTTTACAATTTAATTTAAATTTAAAATAACTATTAACTATTTGAATTTCATTTTAAATGTAGTTTATTCCTGTAAAGCAAAATGTTCAGCATCATTACTCTAGTGTTCAGTGGAACGTGATCCTTCAGAAATCATTCGAATATGAATGAATGAATATTTAATAATGGTTCTTTCTTATTATTCTAAATGTGTGAAACCGTTTTTGCTGCTTACTAAAAAATCATTCATTTTCTAGAAAGTTTGAATGAATTTTAGAGCAAAGGAAAGGATCATAAATGTATTTACTGTCATTTTGATTCATTTAATGCATCCTTGTTGAATGAAAGTATTAATTTCTTTAAAAAAAAATGTATCTTACCCCAAACTTTCTGAAGGATCACGTGACACTGAAGACTGGAGTAATGAACTTTTTTCTTCAAATTGTACTAATATTTCACAGAATGCATGTTGTATGCATAATTTTTCCCTGCTGAAAAAATAGCATGCTGGTTAGTTTGAAGCATGGCTGCTGGTTTACGTTTGCCCTTATATGGCCATGAACTGGTTTCAGCTGTTTCTTAGCTGGCCATGAACTGGTTTCAGCTGGTTCTTAGCTGGTCATGAACTGGTTTCAGCTGGTTCTTAGCTGGTCATGAACTAGTTTCAGCTGGTTCTTAGCTTGTCGTGAACTGGTTTCAGCTGGTTCTTAGCTGTTCGTGAACTGGTTTCAGCTGGTTCTTAGCTGTTTGTGAACTGGTTTCAGCTGGTTCTTTGCTGGTCATGAACTGGTTTCAGCTGGTTCTAAGCTGGCCTTGAACTGGTTTCAGCTGGTTCTTAGCTTGTCGTGAACTGGTTTCAGCTGATTCTTAGCTGGTCGTGAACTGGTTTCAGCTGGTCCTTAACTGGCCATAAACTGGTTTCAGCTGGTTCTTAGCTGGCCTTGAACTGGTTTCAGCTGATTCTTAGCTGGTCGTGAACTGGTTTCAGCTGGTTCTTAGCTGGTTCTTAGCTGGTCATGTGCTGGTCCTAAGCAGCTTCTGCTCAGGACCAGCACATGACCAGCTAAGAACCAGCTGAAACCAGCTGCCATGCTTCAAAACCTAACCAGAATATGCTGGATTTTTAAACAGGGTTACTGTATATTTGATCAAATAAAAGTAGGCTTTTTATTGACCCTGCCTGTTTTTGCTGTACCCTCTGCAGGTAATTTCCTCGAGAGAATCAATGATCCAGTACAACTGCTCGTCTCCTGACTCGCTCTACGCCGCTGTGGAGGCGTCATGGTGCTCCACCAGAGAGGACGAGTGTCACAACAGAACAGCGAGCCAGTCGGACCTCTGCCTGAGCCGCAGCGCTTACCTGGAGAAGTACCTGGGCCCTTGCCGTTCACCCTTCTTCTTGCTCATGTGCGTCACCTACCTGCTCATCTTTGTAGTCGGCGTGCTGGGCAACAGCCTGACTTGTATCGTCATCGCCCGTCACCGCGTGATGCGCACAATTACAAACTACTACCTGTTCAGCTTGGCCATTTCTGACCTCCTCGTGCTGCTGCTGGGTCTCCCGCTGGAGCTTTATGAACTCTGGAGCAACTATCCTTTTCTGTTTGGTGTCGCTGGCTGCTACTTCAAAACCTGCCTGTTCGAGACGGTCTGCTTTGCATCTGTGCTCAACGTGACCGCCTTGAGCGTCGAACGCTACAGAGCGGTGGTGCATCCTCTACAGGCCAAACACGTGGCGACGCACGCTCATGCCAAGCGCGTTATCCTCGTGCTCTGGGCCGTCTCGCTGTTGTGTGCCTTGCCCAATACCAGTCTGCATGGCGTGGAGACGTTAAAACCCAGTTTTGGACTCACTTTCCCCGATTCAGGGGTGTGTATGGTGGTGCACGATAGGTGGATCTATAACTTGCTAGTGCAGGTGACGGCGCTGCTCTTCTTCATCCTGCCAATGCTGACCATCACTGTGCTGTATGTGCTGATCGGCCTGCAGCTGCATCGAGAACGGGACTGTTTTGATTCAAAGATCGGGCTCAATCAAGATGGGGAAATTCAGAGGGCACGTCATCGGCAAGTCACAAAAATGCTCTGTGAGTGCCGTTTCCCCAGCTACACCAACGGTTGAAAGAATACTTCACCCAAAAATGAAAATATAGATGAATTTGATAATTCTTCTGAAAAGATGTGAAGAAATGTAGCATTACATGACTTTCTCAGCAGTGGATGCTCTGCAGTGAATGGGTGCCGTCAAAATGAGAGTCCAAACAGCTAATTTAAACATCACAATAATCCACAAGCAACCCACACCACTCCAGTCCAGTTTCATGTCTTGTGAAGTGAAAAGCTGTTTATTTGTGAGAAATAAATCAATCATTAAGGTGTTTGAACTTTAATATGTTGCTACTTGAAATTTCAGCCGCTGTTGTCTCTCACACAATCCACCTACATATTTGTTTAGAGCTGGACTGTTTGGACTGTTTTTACTTGTTAATTGTGTTTGATCTGTGTATATTTCTCTCCTGATTCAGACGAGATAAGATAATAATATGGTTAATTGACTCATATTTTAGCCAGAGGCAGCAGTTTGAAGTTAAAAACATCTTAATTATGTTTTTATCAGCTGTTTGGACTCTCATTCTGGCGGCACCCATTCACTGCAGATCATCCATTGCTGAGCAAGTGATGTAAAGCTACATTTCTCCAAATCTGATGAAGAAACAAACTCATCTACATCTTAAATGGCCTGAGAGTGAACACATTTTCTGCATACTTTCATTATTGGGTGAACTGTTCCTTTAACTAATCATTCAGAGGCAACATGAAACAACAATCACAACACATTTTCTTTTCATATTTCCAAGTGTAAATAGACATTCAGTGTGAACAAATCTATGGTCTTGGAAAGCCTGGATATATGAAGTAGAATAGGTTCAAAGTGTGATTTCTTCATCCCAGAGAAGGCAAGGCAAGGCAAGGCAAGGCAAGGCAAGTTTATTTGTATAGCACATTTCATACACAGTGGTAATTCAAAGTGCTTTACATAAAAGAAAGTGAAATAATCATTCACAGCAATAAAAACAAGAAGTTAAAAATAATAAAACAAGGAGTTTTAAAATGATATAGAAATTGATTTAAAATGAGATTTAAAACAGTTAAATAGAAAATGATTATACATAAAATACAATGCAGTCAGTTCGGACGTAGCACAGTGCTCATTCAACAAATGCACAGCTAAATAGATGAGTTTTGAGTCTGGATTTAAATGTGGCTAATGTTTTAGCACATCTGATCTCTTCTGGAAGCTGGTTCCAGCTGCGGGCGGCATAATAGCTAAAAGCGGACTCCCCTTGTTTTGTGTGAACCCTTGGTATTTCTAACTGACTCGATCCTAATGATCTGAGTGGTCTGTTAGGTTTATATTCAGTGAGCATATCTGACATATATTTAGGTCCTAGGCCATTGAGCGACTTATAAACGAGTAGAAGTACTTTAAAATCGATCCTAAATGTAACTGGAAGCCAGTGTAAGGACCTGAGGACTGGTGTGATATGCTCATATTTTCTGGTTCTAGTCAGAATCCTGGCAGCAGCGTTCTGGATGAGCTGCAGCTGTCTAATGGTCTTCTTTGGAAGGCCGGTGAGGAGACCATTACAATAATCCACCCTGCTGGTGATAAAGGCATGAACAAGTTTCTCCAAGTCATGACTGGAAACAAAACATCTAATTCTTGCAATGTTTTTGAGATGATAGTATGCTGATTTAGTTACTGCTTTGACATGACTACTAAAGCTAAGGTCTGTCTCCAGAATCACCCCAAGATTTCTGACTTGATTTTTAGTTGTTTGACCCCTAGAGTCAAGGTATGCATTCACCTTGAGAACTTCATCTTTGTTTCCAAATGCAATGACTTCAGTTTTCTCCTTGTTTAACTGAAGAAAGTTTTGGCACATCCAACTGTTAATTTCATCAATGCATTGGCAGAGGGAGTCAATGGGGCTATAATCATTTGGAGATAAGGCTAGGTAGATCTGGGTATCATCAGCATAGCTGTGATAGGCAATTTGGTTCTTCCTCATTATCTGACTTAGTGGGAGCATATACAGGCTAAACAACAGCGGTGCAAGAATTGAGCCCTGTGGGACTCCACATGTCATGGACGTCCACTTAGACTTATGCTCTCCTATACTCACATAATAACCTCTCCCTTCTAAGTATGACCTGAACCATTTGAGTGCCATCCCAGAAAGCCCGACCCAGTTTTCCAGTCTCTCTAGAAGTATGTTATGATCGACAGTGTCAAACGCAGCACTAAGATCTAGTAGTACCAGCACTGATATTTTGCCAGAATCAGAATTAAAGCGAATATCATTTATTATCTTAATGAGTGCTGTCTCTGTGCTGTGATGCATGCGGAAACCAGATTGAAAATTATCCAGGTATCCATTTGAGTTTAAGTAGTTGTTCAGCTGATTAAAAACTACCTTTTCAATAATCTTACCTATGAAAGGAAGATTTGATATTGGTCTATAGTTGCTCAACATGGTGTTATCAAGATTGCTCTTTTTCAGAAGGGGCCAGAAAGTCCCAGAAAGAAGTGAGGTGTTCACCACTTCTAAGAGATCTGCTTCTAAACAGTTAAGCACACTTTTGAAAAAAGATGTGGGAAGTGTGTCAAGATAGCAGGTTGACGATTTAAGATGCTGTACTATTTCTTCCAAAATTTTGCTATCAATTGTTTTAAAAACAGACATAGTCACTTCTTTTTGAGATTGCTGTTGAATCTGTGTGACCCCTGTATTACAGGAAGATGTGCCAATCTCCTTCCTGATATTACTGATCTTCTCTGAAAAGAAGGAAGCAAACTCATTGCATTTGCTGTCAGAGAGCATTTCACTGGGAATCTGACTTGGGGGGTTTGTCAGTCTCTCAACAGTAGCAAAAAGAGTGCGAGTGTTGTTTAAGTTACTGTTTATAAGGTTTGAGAAGAAGGTCTGTCTAGCTGTGGCTAGTTCCAAGTTGAAAGCATGAAGGCTGTCTTTATAGATGCTATAGTGTATTTCTAGTTTCGTCTTCCGCCACATCCGCTCAGCTTTTCTGCATTGTCTTTTCATATTCTGAACTGCTGTTGATTTTCTCCAAAATGATTTTTGTCTGCCATTCTTCTTGCTGACCTTTATCGGTGCAATATCATCAATAACATTCTTAACTTTTGAGTCAAATGAATCCAGGAGAAGATCAACAGAGTCTGCAGAAATGCTTGGTGTTAAAGATATTGCCTTCATAAATAGCACACTAGTGTTCTCATTAATGCATCTCTTTCTGACAGAGACAGATCTAGATTCAGTGGTGACAGAGATCAATATATCAAAGAAAATACAGAAGTGATCAGACAGAGCTACATCCTTAATGACAATGGATGAAATGTTTAGACCTCTACTGATGAGTAAATCTAGAGTGTGTCCACGATTGTGTGTCGGTCCGTGCACATGCTGAATCAGGTCAAAAGTGTTTAAAACAGTTATAATTTCTTTTGTAGTTTTGATTTCAGCATTATCTATGTGAATATTAAAATCCCCTGCAATAGCAAAATAGTCAAACTCTGTGGAAATCATTGATAACAGTTCTGTGAACTCTTCAACAAAGGCTGGAGAGTATTTTGGCGGCCTGTAGATTATGATAAACAGAATTGGGAATCACTGGTATAGCCAATTGAGTATGATATTTTTGACTTTGAATAAATTAGATATTACCATAGCAAGCACATTTTACAGGTTAAAATGAAAGTGTCCTCAGTGACTAATATGCTGCTTATTGATATGAAGTAAGATAGATTGTAGTAGTTATGTTTAGGTATGGGGTCGGGGAATTTAAAATGCAGGATAAGATACTAATATGTGCTTTATAGTAGTAATAAACAGCCTGTGATATGCATGCTAATAAGCAACTATTTATGAGTAAATAGTGTTCTCTAATCTAAAGTGTTTTACTTTGGAGTAATTTGCATAATAAGATCACAAATATGTATTAGGAAAGTAACAAGGGTTAATTTTGTCTTCATGTTGACTTTTAACACTAGGTTGAGGAACGTTTTATAGTATTTGGGTTCATCAGTATGGCGTGTCGAGATGCATGATATCAGCTTTGTCAACATAATAGCTCAAATCACTGCTTCTTAAATGCGTGACCCATTTTCATTTCTGGGTGAACTACTCCTTTAAACCAAGTACACTTATGTTGCAATATTTCCACAGATGAATAAGCAACACATTGCATGCTCGTCATACTTATCTAGTCGATGATATTAATCTTGTAAATATTAAAAAAAATAATGTTAACCCATGGTTGTGAAACTATAAAACCTAGCAACTCATGATTCAGTATGAGCAGAACATTAATAACAATCTTCCAATGTTCATTATTCAGAGCTGAAAAACTCAAGTATTATTTCTAAATGTTATGCTAGAACAAGAAATAAAGAGTCAAATCCCAGCTTTTTTAATTATGACACATTCTTGTCTCATGCGTGAGCTTTTATAACCTGTTCTGATAAACAGAAGATACTCATCTGTGCTTTATCAGCCGCATGTCATGTTATTATACAATTCAAACTACTACCTGTTCAGCTTGGCCATTTCTGACCTCCTCGTGCTGCTGCTGGGTCTCCCGCTGGAGCTTTATGAACTCTGGAGCAACTATCCTTTTCTGTTTGGTGTCGCTGGCTGCTACTTCAAAACCTGCCTGTTCGAGACGGTCTGCTTTGCATCTGTGCTCAACGTAACCGCCTTGAGCGTCGAACGCTACAGAGCGGTGGTGCATCCTCTACAGGCCAAACACGTGGCGACGCACGCTCACGCCAAGCGTGTTATCCTCGTGCTCTGGGCCGTCTCGCTGTTGTGTGCCTTGCCCAATACCAGTCTGCATGGCGTGGAGACGTTAAAACCCCATTTTGGACTCACTTTCCCCGATTCAGGGGTGTGTATGGTGGTGCACGATAGGTGGATCTATAACTTGCTAGTGCAGGTGACGGCGCTGCTCTTCTTCATCCTGCCAATGCTGACCATCACTGTGCTGTATGTGCTGATCGGCCTGCAGCTGCATCAAGAACGGGACTGTTTTGATTCAAAGATCGGGCTCAATCAAGATGGAGAAATTCAGAGGGCACGTCATCGGCAAGTCACAAAAATGCTCTGTGAGTGCCGTTTCCCCTGCTACACTAATTATTGAAAGAATACTTCACCCAAAAATTAAAATATAGATTAATTTGATAATTCTTCTGAAAAGATGTGAAGAAATGTAGCATTACATGACTTTCTCAGCAGTGGATGCTCTTCAGTGAATGGGTGCCGTCAGAATGAGAGTCCAAACAGCTGATTTAAACATCTCAATAATCCACAAGCAACCCACACCACTCCAGATCATCAGTTTAATGTCTTGTGAAGTGAAAAGCTGTTTATTTGTGAGAAATAAATCAATCATTAAGGTGTTTGAACTTTAATATGTTGCTACTTGAAATTTCAGCCGCTGTTGTCTCTCACAAAATCCACCTACATATTTGTTTAGAGCTGGACTGTTTGGACTATATTTACTTGTTAATTGTGTTTGATCTGTGTATATTTCTCTCCTGATTCAGATAATAATATGGGTAATTGACTCATTTATAAGCCAGAGGCAGCAGTTTGAAGTTAAAATCATCTTAATGATGGACTGGTGTGGATTACTTGTGTATTATTGAGATGTTTTATCAGCTGTTTGGACTCTCATTCTGACGGCACCCATTCACTGCAGATCATCCATAGCTGAGCAAGTGATGTAAAGCTACATTTCTCCAAATCTGATGAAGAAACAAACTCATCTACATCTTGAATGGCCTGAGAGTGAATACATTTTCAGCAAACTTTCATTATTGGGTGAACTGTTCCTTTAACTAATCATTCAGAAGCAACATGAAACAACATTCACAACACATTTTCTTTTCATATTTCCAAGTTTAAATAGACATTCAGTGTGAACAAATCTATGGTCTTGGAAAGCCTGGATATATGAAGTAGAATAGGTTCAAAGTGTGATTTCTTCATCCCAGAGAAGTCATGTAAAATAGTAAAACCCATGGGTATTATTTTGATACATTTTATGAATATACATTTTTCTACATACGCCAAGCTTTAAAATATTTTGCTGGACAGAAATTGTAAGTAAAATAAATTGGCAGTAAATATTGTTGTGGACAATGATGGGTCTTGGAGTCAAAACGATTGGGAATCACTGGTATAGCCAATTGAGTATGATATTTTTGACTTTGAATAAATTAGATATTACCATAGCAAGCACATTTTACAGGTTAAAATGAAAGTGTCCTCAGTGACTAATATGCTGCTTATTGATATGAAGTAAGATAGATTGTAGTAGTTATGTTTAGGTATGGGTTCGGGGAATTTAAAATGCAGGATAAGATACTAATATGTGCTTTATAGTAGTAATAAACAGCCTGTGATATGCATGCTAATAAGCAACTATTTATGAGTAAATAGTTGTCCCTAATCTAAAGTGTTTTACTTTGGAGTAATTTGCATTATCAGATCACAAATATGTATTAGGAAAGTAACAAGGGTTAATTTTGTCTTCATGTTGACTTTTAACACTAGGTTGAGGAACGTTTTATAGTATTTGGGTTCATCAGTATAGCGTCGAGATGCATGATATCAGGTTTGTCAACATAATAGCTCAAATCACTGCTTCTTAAATGCGTGACCCATTTTCATTTCTGGGTGAACTACTCCTTTAAACCAACTGAAGTACACTTATGTTGCAATATTTCCACAGATGAACAAGCAACACATTGCATGCTCGTCATACTTATCTAGTCGATGCTATTAATCTTGTAAATATTTAAAAAAATAATGTTAACCCATGGTTGTGAAACTATAAAACCTAGCAACTCATGATTCAGTATGAGCAGAACATTAATAACAATCTTCCAATGTTCATTATTCAGAGCTGAAAAACTCAAGTATTATTTCTAAATGTTATGCTAGAACAAGAAATAAAGAGTCAAATCCCTGCTTTTTTAATTATGACACATTCTTGTCTTATGCGTGAGCTTTTATAACCTGTTCTGATAAACAGAAGATACTCATCTGTGCTTTATCAGCCGCATGTCATGTTATTATAAATACAAAGAGGATCTGATTTAGTAATAGCGTCGGTCTGCATCTGGCTTGTTGTAATATCTGGTCAGCACTATACGCTGTGTGGTATTCCTCAACTGATTTCAACATGTACTTTGATACTGAGATACAAACAAAATACTGAAGATCTAGTCATGTATTCTCAAGTTCATAAACACTGTCAGCGGTGCAGATGTGTGCCAGGAAGTAACAGTTTGTTTAAACACATTATAAGTGTATCTGGACACTTCAAATGTGTGAATGTCATTGCATTAGATAACAAAATAGTGCCGTCTGCAAACAAATGAGGTTTGAGCTTTTCTCAGAACTAACGTCACTTTCACAGCCCATTTTTGCCATGACTATTAAAGGAATAGTTCACCAAAAGTGACTTTTTACTGAACATTTTCTCACCCTTAGGCCATCTGATGCAGATGAGCTTTGATTTCTCATCCAAACAAATTTGATGAAATTTCAATGTTCACCAATGGATGCTCTGCAGTGAATGGGTGCCGTCAGAATGAGAGTCCAAACAGCTGATAAAAACATCACAATAATCCTCAAGTAACCCACACCACTCCAGTCCATCAATTAATGTCTTGTGAAGTGAAAAGCTGCATGTTTGTAAGAAACCAATTCCTCATTAAGATGTTTTAACCTCAAACCATTGCTTCTGGCCACAAGTCTGCTATCCATAATGTGGCTTTCTCCAGTGAAAAAGTCATTTCATCTAAATCAGAAGAGAAATATGCAAAACCTTTTTCACTGGAGGAAGCGTCGAGACTATGACTTACATTTTGGTCAGAACCAATGGTTTAAGTTAAAATGCATTAATGATGGATTTATTTCTCACAAACACATACTGGACTGGTGTGAATTATTGTGATGTTTTTATCAGCTGTTTGGACTCTCAATCTGACGGCACCCATTCACTGCAAAGCATCCACTGGTGACAAGTGATGTAACACTACATTTCTCTGAATCTGATCCAATGAAGAAACAAACTCATCTACATCTTGGATGGCCTGAGAGTGAATACATTTTCAGCAAAATTTCATTTTTGGTTGAACTATTCCCTTAATTGCAAAAATTGGCTACAAAAAGTGATGTTAGTTTAATCTGTGTTTTGGTGATTTTTAGTGAATGTATCAGGTTCACAATAGTCTCCTAAAAATCATCTCTTTATCTAAGTAATATAATTTAAAAGATATTATTAGTTTTATTGATTATTGTTAGTATTATTTGGTGTTGAATGAATGTTTTAAGCACATTTCCTGTAACATGTCATTTCTAACAGACGTGCTGTGTTTGACAGGTGCATTGGTGATTGTGTTTGGAATCTGCTGGGCTCCGTTTCACATCGATCGTGTCATGTGGAGCTACATTGACGACTGGACTGCAGACAAACACCATGTCTTTGAGTATGTGCATCTTCTTTCCGGCGTCTTCTTCTACTTGAGCTCCGTGGTCAATCCCGTCCTGTATAACCTCATGTCTTCACGCTTCAGAGAAATGTTCCGTGAGGTGGTGTGTCAAAAAGACCATCGTCGGCTCTCAATAAGTAAGGTTACATTACGTAGTGTTGTTTCTGCCTCTTTTTCTGCCTCCAATTCGGTCTCATTTTCTGTCAAATTCAACCCTCGTGGGCTGCCACACACTCTCTAGAGAATACCAGAGGATCCTGCTCAACTTATTTTATCCAAATACTATCATTCATTGTTGTGCTGTCAAAGTATTCAATGCTGTGTATACAATTCAATTTATCAGTGCACATGTTAATATTCAGAGATAATGCAAAATAGCCAATATACACACAGATATATACCAACACAATATATACACTTCCATTAAAAATGTTGGGGTCGGTACAATTTTTAAATATTTTTAAATGGCTTAGTGTTACTTGATATTACTACATGATAATAAGTACATGTAACGTGTAGCAAGGACAGCGTAAAATAAAGTGTTACCGAAATAACTGCTTTCCATGTGAATATATATTAAAATGTTGTTTATTCCTGTAATATAAAGCTGAAATTTCAGCTTCATTACTCCAGTATTCGCCATTATCCTTCAGAAATCATTATAATATGCTGATTCGATGCTCAAGAAACATTTATTATTATAAATGATGAAAACTGTTGAGCAGCTTCATATTTTTGTGGAAACTGTTATATTTTTTTTCCAGGATTCTTTGATGGAAAAGTTCAAAAGAACATCATTTTTCAATACAAATAGTTTGTTAACAATACAAATGTCTTTGATGTCACTTTTGATCCATTTAATGCATGAATAAAAGTATCATTTCCTTTCAAAATTTTGTAAATAAATATAGACCCCAAATATTAAAGTGCACAAAAAGAAAAAAAAATCAATAGAAAAAAAACTATTTACACACTGATATCAAAACAGGACACAACAGTATCATTACACATCTCGTATAAAACACATTTTCTTGTGTTGCTCATTCTTTAAAAGCATTTTTGTTTGTTATCAATGTTTTCCATCAGATATAAGCTCCTCTGTAAATCCTGTCTTTAAACTTAAAGAGGTTAAAAAGGTAATTAACATCAGGTAACGCTATGGGCAGCTCTGACACACGGTGACATGACTCCAGGTCTCTCCTCCTACTGTCCTGTCTAATAGAAGCCCAAACACATGGTCAGTTAGTTCGTATATTTCTTGTCCGCCAGTGTAAATAGTTCTATAAGAAGCCAAAGCATCAAGTTTTACGTGTCACCAAGCAACACAGAGACTGAAAGCCGGACTGGAACAGCATCTGTGAGTGGAGCGGAGCGACAGAGATTTCCACTGAGAAACACTGATGCTCCCACTTCCAATAAAACCGCTCCTGGCTCCTGGCGAATGTGCTCCGCTTCCACGCAGCACTGAACACAGCAAACACTAGTGAAGCCCCGTCATACTGACTGACTGTTCTTATAGTGCCGCATACGCAGTCTGAAACACAGCAAACACTAGTGAAGCCCGTCATACTGACTGACTGTTCTTATAGTGCCGCATACGCAGTCTGAAACACAGCAAACACTAGTGAAGCCCATCATACTGACTGACTGTTCTTATAGTGCCGCATACGCAGTCTGAAACACAGCAAACACTAGTGAAGCCCCGTCATACTGACCGACTGTTCTTATAGTGCCGCATACGCAGTCTGAAACACAGCAAACACTAGTGAAGCCCCGTCATACTGTTCTTATAGTGCCGCATACGCAGTCTGAAACACAGCAAACACTAGTGAAGCCCGTCATACTGTTCTCATAGTGCCGCATACGCAGTCTGAAACACAGCAAACACTAGTGAAGCCCGTCATACTGTTCTCATAGTGCCGCATACGCAGTCTGAAACACAGCAAACACTAGTGAAGCCCGTCATACTGTTCTTATAGTGCCGCATACGCAGTCTGAAACACAGCAAACACTAGTGAAGCCCCGTCATACTGTTCTTATAGTGCCGCATACGCAGTCTGAAACACAGCAAACACTAGTGAAGCCCCGTCATACTGTTCTTATAGTGCCGCATACGCAGTCTGAAACACAGCAAACACTAGTGAAGCCCGTCATACTTTTCTTATAGTGCAGCATACGCAGTCTGAAACACAGCAAACACTAGTGAAGCCCCGTCATACTGTTCTTATAGTGCAGCATACGCAGTCTGAAACACAGCAAACACTAGTGAAGCCCCGTCATGCTGTTCTTATAGTGCCGCATACGCAGTCTGAAACACAGCAAACACTAGTGAAGCCCCGTCATACTGACCGACTGTTCTTATAGTGCCGCATACGCAGTCTGTAACACAGCAAACACTAGTGAAGCCCCGTCATACTGTTCTTATAGTGCCGCATACGCAGTCTGAAACACAGCAAACACTAGTGAAGCCCGTCATACTGTTCTCATAGTGCCGCATACGCAGTCTGAAACACAGCAAACACTAGTGAAGCCCGTCATACTGTTCTCATAGTGCCGCATACGCAGTCTGAAACACAGCAAACACTAGTGAAGCCCGTCATACTGTTCTTATAGTGCCGCATACGCAGTCTGAAACACAGCAAACACTAGTGAAGCCCCGTCATACTGTTCTTATAGTGCCGCATACGCAGTCTGAAACACAGCAAACACTAGTGAAGCCCCGTCATACTGTTCTTATAGTGCCGCATACGCAGTCTGAAACACAGCAAACACTAGTGAAGCCCGTCATACTGTTCTTATAGTGCAGCATACGCAGTCTGAAACACAGCAAACACTAGTGAAGCCCCGTCATACTGTTCTTATAGTGCCGCATACGCAGTCTGAAACACAGCAAACACTAGTGAAGCCCCGTCATACTGTTCTTATAGTGCCGCATACGCAGTCTGAAACACAGCAAACACTAGTGAAGCCCCGTCATACTGTTCTTATAGTGCCGCATACGCAGTCTGAAACACAGCAAACACTAGTGAAGCCCCGTCATACTGTTCTTATAGTGCCGCATACGCAGTCTGAAACACAGCAAACACTAGTGAAGCCCCGTCATACTGTTCTTATAGTGCCGCATACGCAGTCTGAAACACAGCAAACACTAGTGAAGCCCGTCATACTGTTCTTATAGTGCCGCATACGCAGTCTGAAACACAGCAAACACTAGTGAAGCCCCGTCATACTGTTCTTATAGTGCCGCATAAGCAGTCTGAAACACAGCAAACACTAGTGAAGCCCGTCATACTGTTCTCATAGTGCCGCATACACAGTCTGAAACACAGCAAACACTATTGAAGCCCGTCATACTGTTCTTATAGTGCCGCATACACAGTCTGAAACACAGCAAACACTAGTGAAGCCCGTCATACTGTTCTCATAGTGCCGCATACGCAGTCTGAAACACAGCAAACACTAGTGAAGCCCGTCATACTGTTCTCATAGTGCCGCATACGCAGTCTGAAACACAGCAAACACTAGTGAAGCCCGTCATACTGTTCTCATAGTGCTGCATACGCAGTCTGAAACACAGCAAACACTAGTGAAGCCCGTCATACTGTTCTTATAGTGCCGCATACGCAGTCTGAAACACAGCAAACACTAGTGAAGCCCGTCATACTGTTCTCATAGTGCCGCATACGCAGTCTGAAACACAGCAAACACTAGTGAAGCCCGTCATACTGCTTCTTATAGTGCCGCATACGCAGTCTGAAACACAGCAAACACTAGTGAAGCCCCGTCATACTGTTCTTATAGTGCCGCATACGCAGTCTGAAACACAGCAAACACTAGTGAAGCCCGTCATACTGTTCTTATAGTGCCGCATACGCAGTCTGAAACACAGCAAACACTAGTGAAGCCCCGTCATACTGTTCTTATAGTGCCGCATACGCAGTCTGAAACACAGCAAACACTAGTGAAGCCCCGTCATACTGTTCTTATAGTGCCGCATACGCAGTCTGAAACACAGCAAACACTAGTGAAGCACCGTCATACTGTTCTTATAGTGCAGCATACGCAGTCTGAAACACAACAAACACTAGTGAAGCCCCGTCATACTGTTCTTATAGTGCTGCATACGCAGTCTGAAACACAGCAAACACTAGTGAAGCACCGTCATACTGTTCTTATAGTGCCGCATACGCAGTCTGAAACACAGCAAACACTAGTGAAGCCCGTCATACTGTTCTTATAGTGCCGCATACGCAGTCTGAAACACAGCAAACACTAGTGAAGCCCCGTCATACTGTTCTTATAGTGCCGCATACGCAGTCTGAAACACAGCAAACACTAGTGAAGCCCCGTCATACTGTTCTTATAGTGCCGCATACGCAGTCTGAAACAAAGCAAACACTAGTGAAGCCCCGTCATACTGTTCTTATAGTGCCGCATACGCAGTCTGAAACACAGCAAACACTAGTGAAGCCCCGTCATACTGTTCTTATAGTGCCGCATACGCAGTCTGAAACACAGCAAACACTAGTGAAGCCCCGTCATACTGTTCTTATAGTGCCGCATACACAGTCTGAAACACAGCAAACACTAGTGAAGCCCCGTCATACTGTTCTTATAGTGCCGCATAGCAGTCTGAACACAGCAAACACTAGTGAAGCCCGTCATACTGTTCTTATAGTGCCGCATACCAGTCTGAAACACAGCAAACACTATGAAGCCCGTCATACTGTTCTTATAGTGCCGCATACGCAGTCTGAAACACAGCAAACACTAGTGAAGCCCCGTCATACTGTTCTTATAGTGCCGCATACGCAGTCTGAAACACAGCAAACACTAGTGAAGCCCCGTCATACTGTTCTTATAGTGCGCATACGCAGTCTGAAACACAGCAAACACTAGTGAAGCCCGTCATACTGTTCTTATAGTGCCGCATACCAGTCTGAAACACAGCAAACACTAGTGAAGCCCGTCATACTGTTCTTATAGTGCCGCATACGCAGTCTGAAACACAGCAAACACTAGTGAAGCCCGTCATACTGTTCTTATAGTGCGCATACGCAGTCTGAAACACAGCAAACACTAGTGAAGCCCGTCATACTGCTTCTTATAGTGCCGCATACGCAGTCTGAAACACAGCAAACACTAGTGAAGCCCGTCATACTGTTCTTATAGTGCCGCATACGCAGTCTGAAACACAGCAAACACTAGTGAAGCCCCGTCATACTGTTCTTATAGTGCCGCATACGCAGTCTGAAACACAGCAAACACTAGTGAAGCCCCGTCATACTGTTCTTATAGTGCCGCATACGCAGTCTGAAACACAGCAAACACTAGTGAAGCCCCGTCATACTGTTCTTATAGTGCCGCATACGCAGTCTGAAACACAGCAAACACTAGTGAAGCCCGTCATACTGTTCTTATAGTGCCGCATACGCAGTCTGAAACACAGCAAACACTAGTGAAGCCCCGTCATACTGTTCTTATAGTGCCGCATACGCAGTCTGAAACACAGCAAACACTAGTGAAGCCCGTCATACTGTTCTTATAGTGCCGCATACGCAGTCTGAAACAAGCAAACACTAGTGAAGCCCGTCATACTGTTCTTATAGTGCCGCATACGCAGTCTGAAACACAGCAAACACTAGTGAAGCCCCGTCATACTGTTCTTATAGTGCCGCATACGCAGTCTGAAACACAGCAAACACTAGTGAAGCCCCGTCATACTGTTCTTATAGTGCCGCATACGCAGTCTGAAACACAGCAAACACTAGTGAAGCCCGTCATACTGTTCTTATAGTGCCGCATACGCAGTCTGAAACACAGCAAACACTAGTGAAGCCCGTCATACTGTTCTTATAGTGCCGCATACGCAGTCTGAAACACAGCAAACACTAGTGAAGCCGTCATACTGTTCTATAGTGCGCATACCAGTCTGAAACACAGCAAACACTAGTGAAGCCGTCATACTGTTCTATAGTGCCGCATACGCAGTCTGAACACAGCAAACACTAGTGAAGCCGTCATACTGTTCTATAGTGCCGCATACGCAGTCTGAACACAGCAAACACTAGTGAAGCCCGTCATACTGTTCTTATAGTGCCGCATACGCAGTCTGAAACACAGCAAACACTAGTGAAGCCCGTCATACTGTTCTTATAGTGCCGCATAAACAGTCTTTAACACAGCAAACACTAGTGAAGCCCGTCATACTGTTCTTATAGTGCCGCATACGCAGTCTGAAACACAGCAAACACTAGTGAAGCCCGTCATACTGTTCTTATAGTGCGCATACGCAGTCTGTAACACAGCAAACACTAGTGAAGCCCGTCATACTGCTTCTTATAGTGCCGCATACGCAGTCTGAAACACAGCAAACACTAGTGAAGCCCCGTCATACTGTTCTTATAGTGCCGCATACGCAGTCTGAAACACAGCAAACACTAGTGAAGCCCCGTCATACTGTTCTTATAGTGCCGCATACGCAGTCTGAAACACAGCAAACACTAGTGAAGCCCCGTCATACTGTTCTTATAGTGCCGCATACGCAGTCTGAAACACAGCAAACACTAGTGAAGCCCCGTCATACTGTTCTTATAGTGCAAAAACCTTCAAAACCGTTCAAAAACCTTCAAAAACCCTTCAAAAACCTTCAAAAACCATTCAAAACCTTCAAAAACCCTTCAAAAACCCTTCAAAAATACCTTCAAAAACCTTCAAAACCTTCAAAAACCTTCAAAAACCTTCAAAAACCTTCAAAACCTTCAAAAACCTTCCGCATACGCAGTCTGAAACACAGCAAACACTAGTGAAGCCCCGTCATACTGTTCTTATAGTGCCGCATACGCAGTCTGAAACACAGCAAACACTAGTGAAGCCCCGTCATACTGTTCTTATAGTGCCGCATACGCAGTCTGAAACACAGCAAACACTAGTGAAGCCCCGTCATACTGTTCTTATAGTGCCGCATACGCAGTCTGAAACAAGCAAACACTAGTGAAGCCCCGTCATACTGTTCTTATAGTGCCGCATACGCAGTCTGAAACACAGCAAACACTAGTGAAGCACCGTCATACTGTTCTTATAGTGCCGCATACACAGTCTGAAACACAGCAAACACTAGTGAAGCACCGTCATACTGTTCTTATAGTGCCGCATACACAGTCTGAAACACAGCAAACACTAGTGAAGCCCCGTCATACTGTTCTTATAGTGCCGCATACGCAGTCTGAAACACAGCAAACACTAGTGAAGCCCCGTCATACTGTTCTTATAGTGCCGCATACGCAGTCTGAAACACAGCAAACACTAGTGAAGCCCGTCATACTGTTCTTATAGTGCCGCATACACAGTCTGAAACACAGCAAACACTAGTGAAGCACCGTCATACTGTTCTTATAGTGCCGCATACGCAGTCTGAAACACAGCAAACACTAGTGAAGCCCCGTCATACTGTTCTTATAGTGCCGCATACGCAGTCTGAAACACAGCAAACACTAGTGAAGCCCGTCATACTGTTCTTATAGTGCCGCATACGCAGTCTGAAACACAGCAAACACTAGTGAAGCACCGTCATACTGTTCTTATAGTGCCGCATACGCAGTCTGAAACACAGCAAACACTAGTGAAGCCCCGTCATACTGTTCTTATAGTGCCGCATACGCAGTCTGAAACACAGCAAACACTAGTGAAGCACCGTCATACTGTTCTTATAGTGCCGCATACGCAGTCTGAAACACAGCAAACACTAGTGAAGCCCGTCATACTGTTCTTATAGTGCCGCATACGCAGTCTGAAACACAGCAAACACTAGTGAAGCCCCGTCATACTGTTCTTATAGTGCCGCATACGCAGTCTGAAACACAGCAAACACTAGTGAAGCACCGTCATACTGTTCTTATAGTGCCGCATACGCAGTCTGAAACACAGCAAACACTAGTGAAGCCCGTCATACTGTTCTTATAGTGCCGCATACGCAGTCTGAAACACAGCAAACACTAGTGAAGCCCGTCATACTGTTCTTATAGTGCCGCATACGCAGTCTGAAACACAGCAAACACTAGTGAAGCCCCGTCATACTGTTCTTATAGTGCCGCATACGCAGTCTGAAACACAGCAAACACTAGTGAAGCCCGTCATACTGTTCTTATAGTGCCGCATACGCAGTCTGAAACACAGCAAACACTAGTGAAGCCCCGTCATACTGTTCTTATAGTGCCGCATACGCAGTCTGAAACACAGCAAACACTAGTGAAGCCCGTCATACTGTTCTTATAGTGCCGCATACGCAGTCTGAAACACAGCAAACACTAGTGAAGCCCCGTCATACTGTTCTTATAGTGCCGCATACGCAGTCTGAAACACAGCAAACACTAGTGAAGCCCGTCATACTGTTCTTATAGTGCCGCATACGCAGTCTGAAACACAGCAAACACTAGTGAAGCCCGTCATACTGTTCTTATAGTGCCGCATACGCAGTCTGAAACACAGCAAACACTAGTGAAGCCCGTCATACTGTTCTTATAGTGCCGCATACGCAGTCTGAAACACAGCAAACACTAGTGAAGCCCCCATACTGTTCTTATAGTGCCGCATACGCAGTCTGAAACACAGCAAACACTAGTGAAGCCCGTCATACTGTTCTATAGTGCCGCATACGCAGTCTGAAACACAGCAAACACTAGTGAAGCCCGTCATACTGTTCTTATAGTGCCGCATACGCAGTCTGAAACACAGCAAACACTAGTGAAGCCCCGTCATACTGTTCTTATAGTGCCGCATACGCAGTCTGAAACACAGCAAACACTAGTGAAGCCCGTCATACTGTTCTTATAGTGCCGCATACGCAGTCTGAAACACAGCAAACACTAGTGAAGCCCCGTCATACTGTTCTTATAGTGCCGCATACGCAGTCTGAAACACAGCAAACACTAGTGAAGCCCCGTCATACTGTTCTTATAGTGCCGCATACGCAGTCTGAAACACAGCAAACACTAGTGAAGCACCGTCATACTGTTCTTATAGTGCCGCATACGCAGTCTGAAACACAGCAAACACTAGTGAAGCACCGTCATACTGTTCTTATAGTGCCGCATACGCAGTCTGAAACACAGCAAACACTAGTGAAGCCCGTCATACTGTTCTTATAGTGCCGCATACGCAGTCTGAAACACAGCAAACACTAGTGAAGCCCCGTCATACTGTTCTTATAGTGCCGCATACGCAGTCTGAACACAGCAAACACTAGTGAAGCCCCGTCATACTGTTCTTATAGTGCCGCATACGCAGTCTGAAACACAGCAAACACTAGTGAAGCCCCGTCATACTGTTCTTATAGTGCCGCATACGCAGTCTGAAACACAGCAAACACTAGTGAAGCACCGTCATACTGTTCTTATAGTGCCGCATACGCAGTCTGTAACACAGCAAACACTAGTGAAGCCCGTCATACTGTTCTTATAGTGCCGCATACGCAGTCTGAAACACAGCAAACACTAGTGAAGCCCGTCATACTGTTCTTATAGTGCTGCATACGCAGTCTGTAACACAGCAAACACTAGTGAAGCCCGTCATACTGACCGACTGTTCTTATAGTGCCGCATACGCAGTCTGAAACACAGCAAACACTAGTGAAGCCCGTCATACTGTTCTTATAGTGCCGCATACGCAGTCTGAAACACAGCAAACACTAGTGAAGCCCCGTCATACTGTTCTTATAGTGCCGCATACGCAGTCTGTAACACAGCAAACACTAGTGAAGCACCGTCATACTGTTCTTATAGTGCCGCATACGCAGTCTGAAACACAGCAAACACTAGTGAAGCCCCGTCATACTGTTCTTATAGTGCCGCATACGCAGTCTGAAACACAGCAAACACTAGTGAAGCCCCGTCATACTGTTCTTATAGTGCCGCATACGCAGTCTGAAACACAGCAAACACTAGTGAAGCCCCGTCATACTGTTCTTATAGTGCCGCATACGCAGTCTGAAACACAGCAAACACTAGTGAAGCACCGTCATACTGACCGACTGTTCTTATAGTGCCGCATACGCAGTCTGAAACAAACTTCAAAACCTTCAAAAACCTTCAAAACCCTTCAAAAACCTTCAAAAACCTTCAAAAACCCTTCAAAAACCCTTCAAAAACCTTCAAAAACCCTTCAAAAACCTTCAAAAAATACTTCAAAAACCCTTCAAAAACCCTTCAAAAACTTCAAAAACCCTTCAAAAACCCTTCCGCATACGCAGTCTGAACACAGCAAACACTAGTGAAGCCGTCATACTGTTCTTATAGTGCCGCATACGCAGTCTGAAACACAGCAAACACTAGTGAAGCCCGTCATACTGTTCTTATAGTGCGCATACGCAGTCTGAACACAGCAAACACTAGTGAAGCCGTCATACTGTCTTATAGTGCCGCATACGCAGTCTGAAACACAGCAAACACTAGTGAAGCCCCGTCATACTGTTCTTATAGTGCCGCATACACAGTCTGAAACACAGCAAACACTAGTGAAGCCCCGTCATACTGTTCTTATAGTGCCGCATACACAGTCTGAAACACAGCAAACACTAGTGAAGCCCCGTCATACTGTTCTTATAGTGCCGCATACGCAGTCTGAAACACAGCAAACACTAGTGAAGCCCCGTCATACTGTTCTTATAGTGCCGCATACGCAGTCTGAAACACAGCAAACACTAGTGAAGCCCCGTCATACTGTTCTTATAGTGCCGCATACGCAGTCTGAAACACAGCAAACACTAGTGAAGCCCGTCATACTGTTCTTATAGTGCCGCATACGCAGTCTGAAACACAGCAAACACTAGTGAAGCCCCGTCATACTGTTCTTATAGTGCCGCATACCCAGTCTGAAACACAGCAAACACTAGTGAAGCCCCGTCATACTGTTCTTATAGTGCCGCATACGCAGTCTGAAACACAGCAAACACTAGTGAAGCCCCGTCATACTGTTCTTATAGTGCCGCATACGCAGTCTGAAACACAGCAAACACTAGTGAAGCCCCGTCATACTGTTCTTATAGTGCCGCATACGCAGTCTGAAACACAGCAAACACTAGTGAAGCCCGTCATACTGTTCTTATAGTGCCGCATACGCAGTCTGAAACACAGCAAACACTAGTGAAGCACCGTCATACTGTTCTTATAGTGCCGCATACACAGTCTGAAACACAGCAAACACTAGTGAAGCCCCGTCATACTGTTCTTATAGTGCCGCATACGCAGTCTGAAACACAGCAAACACTAGTGAAGCCCCGTCATACTGTTCTTATAGTGCCGCATACGCAGTCTGAAACACAGCAAACACTAGTGAAGCCCCGTCATACTGTTCTTATAGTGCCGCATACCCAGTCTGAAACACAGCAAACACTAGTGAAGCCCCGTCATACTGTTCTTATAGTGCTGCATACGCAGTCTGAAACACAGCAAACACTAGTGAAGCCCCGTCATACTGTTCTTATAGTGCCGCATACGCAGTCTGAAACACAGCAAACACTAGTGAAGCACCGTCATACTGTTCTTATAGTGCCACATACACAGTCTGAAACACAGCAAACACTAGTGAAGCACCGTCATACTGTTCTTATAGTGCTGCATACGCAGTCTGAAACACAGCAAACACTAGTGAAGCCCGTCATACTGTTCTTATAGTGCCGCATACGCAGTCTGAAACACAGCAAACACTAGTGAAGCACCATCATACTGTTCTTATAATGCCGCATACGCAGTCTGAAACACAGCAAACACTAGTGAAGCCCCGTCATACTGTTCTTATAGTGCCGCATACGCAGTCTGAAACACAGCAAACACTAGTGAAGCCCCGTCATACTGTTCTTATAGTGCCGCATACGCAGTCTGAAACACAGCAAACACTAGTGAAGCACCATCATACTGTTCTTATAGTGCCGCATACGCAGTCGAATGTGACAACTGGAACTATAATAAATGACAGAATTTATAAATATATCAAAGCTGATATATACTCTATACATATCAAATGTAAAGATGAAGCCATGCCAGTATTTTAGGAAATGGCAGAGATTATATAATAAAAAAATACTGATCTTAAATGTTTGAATAGAAATATAATGTTAATGTTTTTGAAGGAGATGTCTTATACTCACCAAGGCAGCATTTATTTGATCAAAAATACAGTAAAAACTAGTATTGTGGAATATTATTACATTTATAAATATATTTTCATATTTACTTTATTAAAGCTGAATTTTCAGTCCCGTCATCCTTCAGAAATCACTCTAATATGCTGATTTGCTGCTCAAAAACAAATCTTATTATGGATTTCAGGATTCTAAAATAATAAAAACATTATGAATGTCTTTCCTGTAATGTTTGATCAATTGAATGCATCCTTATAGAATAATAAACTATGTCTTGCAACAACAACAGATGCGTGTGTATGACGCAGAGTACTTGTACATCTTCAGTGTTTCCAGTAATAAAGCATGTTCCCCTTCATTCTGTACCACTGTAATGTGTGATGAGCTTTTGTATTTGTTATAAGTTGTGTTCTACATTAAAACACAGTTCCTTCTACTTGAGCAGTTCAGTGACAACTTCTGTTCTGGATGTATTAACCACAGTGAATGTGAAATATTCCACATATCTTCTATAAATGATTGATGAGAGCTTGATTGTGCATATGTTTCTAGCTCAAGACTGGAATAACAGATCTCTCAAACTCTCCTCCAGCATCTTGATCAGTCTGCTTCTTCCCTACATCACGCAGAGCAGTACATCATCATATAAAAGTGCTCGCATTTCACTGATCGTGTCATGGGACATCTTTTAATATGCTCAATAAATATTCCCAATAGCCAGATCTGGAGGACAATATCTTCTGTTGTAACTCATGTTCTTGTTTTTTAAATGCTTTTTCAATTCATAGAAATTCATTTGTATTCCTATAACATCATGTTTATTTGAGGTTTTTATTTGTATTCATGCTTGGAAATCTGATCATTTTAGTTTAATGTTGAACACTTTCAATGAAATATGCATCATTTTCTCAAAACGAACACTTTAAATACATTATCCATTAAATAGAACAGAAAATTAGTTGAATTGTTGTTTTCACGCTTTTATCTGTTAATGATTATTAAAGTTAAAACAGTTCATGCCCTCATTTTTACAAGCTGCTATGAAATATGAAATTAAATATCATTGTTTTTCATGCACCAGAAGTATAATTAAACCAAGATTGTAATTTGCATAAACTGTTCAAATCTGAATGGATACATTGAATTAATTTATCTATATTCATATTCAAAACCCTTTATTTTAGCCAAACATGGGGGAGAATGATGTAAGACAAAAACAAGGCATATTATATTTTACATTCAGGTTATTTTATAACTTATGCAGATTTAGAAAAGCTGCTCTTTAGGCATAAACCATTGCAAATATGTATCTCCCTGAGGTGGTGCTAAAAATGTTCACGCTTTATGAATATGAATGTTAGTTTATAAAGCACCTGACTCTTTGTATTATGTCACCGTCAGCTGTCTGAT
>CM049826.1:31414993-31509993 GCA_027422435.1 Schizopygopsis pylzovi | reverse complement strand
CATTTAAACAAGTTTTCATCGTCATCATCATCAGCGGTCACAAGTTCTTACCCTATTAACAGATACCTGTTCTTGTTTATAGCATAAACTCAATTTTGTTCACTTTCTCATAAACAATCTTCATTTTGCATCTCAAGTAATTGTATCTTGATTGAAGGATGTTTACATATTTAACTAGAAACTACAAAAATACTGATATTTATATTTATTTACTGATATTAAATCTGTGCAGTGCATGCACGATTTAATGCCACGACTATATGACTTTTAAGTCTCTCTGCTAGAATTGAAAACATTTTAAGTCTTTCTAAGACCTGCAGAAAGACCTGATTAAAGCGACTGACACCTGAAATGTTGTCATAGTTGTGTTTGTAGAAGCAGAAGTTGTCAGCGAGCTCCCGGCGCACCACCAGCTCCTCAACAAAAGACGCCACAGACTCGCTGGTGTTCTTTTCTCCTTTGACCTGCTTCACCACACGCTGAGCAGATAACTGACCTTCAAGAGAAAGCATGCCAACTGTTAGAACCTCTAAACTACATCTTTAAGAACGTGGATGGTGTAAAATAAAGATGGTCTACCCAAAAAATAATCTCTCACATTTATGTTTTTTCAAACCTGAAGGACCTCAGTAGGTCACAAAAGAAATGTTGTATTTTTATTCCAATACAATATTGTTTTGAACCCCATTTATTGCACTGCATGAATAACAACAAGCACTTAGACGGAGTGCAAACTGACCGGCGTGGATCCAGGGGGAGAGATGGCTGAGGGCGTCACAGTTGGGATTGTTTCTGTGAGTGGCAAAGAGACGCAGGCGTTGGTCAATGAAGGACTCCAGCATGGCCATGCCGCCACAGGAGCCAGGCTGAGCCCAGTCCACCTCTCCAACACTGCGGTCCACCTCAAGAGACGACAGCACCTCCTCCCAGTCCACGGGCTGAAACACAGACGATGGGAAAACACCTTTATGTAGAACCAGAATGCATTTGAGAATGCTAACAATGAACAAAACATACAAATGTGCTTCATACATTACAACAGGCAATGATCAGCTAAGGATAAGAGGAAAACCTGTTTTCCCCTATTCAATAAAACAACAACAATAATAACACAAAACAATACAAATTATTATTATTGTTGTTATTGATATTTTTATTAATAATAATTAAATGTATTCTAATAAAGCATAATTATTATTTTAATATTCCTAGCTTATTGTTTTAAATAAACATAAATATATTTATTACCGTTCCAAATCTACTATTTTACTGCAAAACAAATAATGAATATTAAATAATAATAAACAATATATTATTTAATTTATTATATTATTGGTGTTACTATTGTTATATTATTAAGAATAATTCCACTCATAATAATAATAATGATTAAAACTAATCAACAATAATTAATAGTAATTATTTAGTCAAATATTTGTATTATATATTATTTAATATTATTATAAAAAGTAATCAATAAAGAAATATTACCATTCCACTAATACTATTGGGCTGAAAAAACAACATATACATATATACATATATATATATATATATACACATACACATATGAAATGGTAACCTACATTTACCCAAGTTTCTTTCCCCTTTGCTTGTTTTGCTTTTTATTTTAATATTTAAACATCATTTTAAATTATATTTAAATTATTTTATTAAATACATATTTTAAATGTACAGGTACATCTAAAAAAAAATCGAATATGGTGAAAAAGTTTGCATTTTTTCTTGTAACTTATTTCAAAAAGTGAAACTTTCATATATTATAGATTTATTACATGTAAAGTAAAACACTTCAAAAGTTTTTTTGTTGTAATTTTGATGATTAGAGCTTACAGCTAATGAAAGTCAAAAATCAGTATCTCAAAATATTAGAATATTTACATTTGAATTTCAATAAATAACCATCCATACAGAAAACATTCTGGGTATCTCTTGTTCTTTGAAAGCACAATAATGGGGAACACAGCTGACTTAACAACGGTCCAGAAGACAATCATTGACACCCTCCACAAAGAGAGTAAGTCACAGAGGGTCATTACTGAAAGGTGTGGATCTTCACAGAGTGCTGTATCAAAGCATATTAAATGCAAAGTTGACTGGAAGGAAGAAATTGGGTAGGAAAATGTGCAAAAGCAACAGAGATGACCGCAAGCTTGAGAATACAGTCAAGCAAAGCTGATTCAAACACTTGGGAGATCTTCACAAGGAGTGAACTGAAGCTGGAGTCAGTGCATCAAGAGTCACCACGCTCAGACATCTTCAGGAAAAGAGCTACCAAGCCACTTCTAGAACCAGAAACATCGTCAGAAGCATCTTACCTAAAGAACTGGACTGTTGCTCAGTGGTTCAAAGTCCTCTTTTCAGATGAAAGTTAATTTTGCTTTTCATTTGTAAATCAGGGTCCCAGAGTCTGGAGGAAGAGAGGAGAGACACAGCATCCATGTTGCTTGAAGTCCAGTGTGAAGTTTCCACAGTCAGTGATGATTTGGGCTGCCATGTCATCTGCTGGTGTTGGTCCACTGTGTTTTCTGAAGTCCACAGTCAACACAGACATCTACCAGGACATTTTAGAGCACTTCATGCTTTCTTCTGCTGACAAGCTTTATGGAGATGCTGATTTCATTTTCCAGCAGGATTTGGCACCTGCCCACACTGCCAAAGGTACCAAAAGCTGGTTCAATGACCATAGTGTTACTGTGCTTGATTGGCCAGCAAACTCACCTGACCTGAACCCCAAAGAGGATCTATGGGTTATTGTCAAGAGAAAGATGAGAGACACCAGACCCAACAATGCAGATGACCTGAAGGCTGCTGTCAAAGCAACCTGGGCTTCATTACACCTCAGCAGTGCCACAGGCTGATTGTCTTCATACCACGCCACATTAATGCAGTAATTCATGCAAAAGGAGGCCCAACCAAGTATTGAGTACATAGAAATGAACATACTTTTCAGAAGCCTGACATTTCTGTTTAAAATATCCTTTTTTTATTAATCTTATGTAATATTCTAATTTTCTGAGACACTGAATTTTGGGTTTTCATTATTTGTAAGCCATTATCATCAAAATTTCAAGAAATAAAGGCTTGAAATATTTCACTCTATGTGTAATGAATCTATATAATACATGGGTTTCACTTTCTGAAATGAGTGACAAAAAATAATTGACCTATTCATTTTTTTTTTTTAAATGTACCCGTATTAAAATCAGCATTTCCATCAGATTTATACAATTCATGTGATCATACTTCAGGTGAGAATCTATATAAAAACCTATAGGAATTAACATAAAGCAGAACAATCACATCTGTGGTACAGCTACTGTATAACCCTTGATCAAACCTTTGCTGTGAGAGAAGCAGAGTGTGGATGAGTGTCCACAAGAGGAATCTCCGAGAGGAATTCTGGCAGAAGTTTAGTGATTTTGCCTCGTATTGTCCTGGCTCCATATTCCAGCTTCCCAGACGCTTCCCAGCAAGGCACCACGTTATGAGCATCAACCTTAATTCAGAGCGGCAGGAAAATCGAACAATGTTTTAAATCAGTACACAATGTCAGAAATGAGCACTACAGCAGTGATGACATGCCGTGCAAGAACAGAGCACGTGCACAAGACAAATAATAATGACTAACACACCTGAATGAAAGGGACATCGGACGGAAAGTGTTTCTTAACCGTCTCAATCCACTGGAGAGGGATCCTGAGAGGGTTAAAGTCAGTGACTACTGCTCCAAACTTACAGTTTTTAACAAAGCTTGGCAGCTTCTGTCCAGGATCTCCTGACAGCAGATGAAACTGAATATCCAGGCTTTTGCATTCCTGTAACAACAGACATTATTACGTTTTATTAAAACACAATTCATTAATACTACCTAGGAGTGCAGCCCTAGCCAATCAGAAACACCGGTTATGAAAAGGGGTGTGGTCTAATTTAGTAGCTCAATCTAATAAATAATAAGCACAGCAGCAGACACATCAAACACTCAATGACAGATCTCTCGAGATGTAGTATTTCTGCACCTTTGCCACTTCTCGCAGTCCTTTCAGCATAAAGGCGTACTGTCTGTAGGTCGCATCCAGATACCGAGGCACCAAGCAGAAGCAGATGTGCAGAGGAAGTTTCTCAGCCAGAGCCAGCTGCTGAGCGTAGATCAATGCCCAGTTATCTGCAGCACAAACCACACCAGTGAGCAACAGCATTCAAAACTCTGTGGTCAGGAAGATTTGAATCATTTTACTCAGCAAGGATACAATAAAATGATCAAAAGTAACAGTAAGGGCATTTATTATGTTAAAAAAATATTTCGAAATTAATAATGTTCTTTTGAAATTTCTATTCATCAAAGAATTCTGAAAAAAATTATCATGGATTTTCACTTTTGATGAATGCATTTTTATTTTGTGTAATTTCATTTGAATGTCAACATTTGTGAGATTTAGCCAGTCGAAACAGTGTTGAGATTCATTTATATTATTTTGTGTCGCTGGAAAATAGCGATCTATAACATTGTAATTAATGTTAAAGGCTTTTATGTAGTGCTGTCAAACGATTAATCATATATGTGTTCTGTGTACATTTATTATGTATATATAATTACACACACACACACACACACACACATGCAGTATATATTTTGACAATATTATTACATGTCTTCAGGTGCATCTCAATAAATTAGAATATCGTGGAAAGGTTAATTTATTTCAGTAATTCAACTCAAATTGTGAAACTTGTGTATTAAATAAATTCAATGCACACAGACTGAAGTAGTTTAAGTCTTTGGTTCTTTTAATTGTGATGATTTTGGCTCACATTTAACAAAAACCCACCAATTCACTCTCAACAAATTAGAATACTTCATAAAAGACCAATAAAAATGTCAGGGTTTCTATGAGAGAGGACTCAAATGCAGAATAGAGTTGACAGTTTATTAACAAAACAACTGACAAGACAAGAGATGGTGAGGAGCGGAGAGAACAGACTAGACTAGAACGAGACTAGACTAGACTGGGGACTGACAAGAGACCAAATCTACAAACAACTAGGTAGGGAATAAGCAGTATCACAGGACTAGTAAGACAGAACGAGCAAACACTGAAGTAGCACAACGAACTGGCAAAACAAGAGGGAAAGGGAGAACAATATAAAGGGACACATTTACACTATCAAAGAATATCACTGAATTGATGCCAGCATGAGTCTTTTTTAGAGCACTAAAATCCAGTCAGGCTATAATAAGTGAAGCTGTCTGCAGTGTATGATGAATTAATCTCTTATTTTAGTACTTTTGCACTTTGTTGTTTCTAAACTTTGGCATATCAATTAGAAAATTCCCCTTAAGTAATAGAAATATTAAAGAAATTATTAAATTAATTATTGAACTAAAAACACAAAAGCACACATATATATTGGTTCGCATATAACCCTGTCTTCATTCATTTGTATGTTAATCTATAAGAATTTGGGCTGTTTACTGATAGGATTTTGTCCCATGTTCCTGTGGCTCAGTGGTTAGAGCATTGCGTTAGCAGCGCAAAGGTTGTGGGTTCGATTCCCAGGGAACACATGTACTGACAATACAAATGTATAACCTGAATGCACTTAAGTCGCTTTGGATAAAAGCGTCTGCTAAATGCGTAAAAGTAAAATAAAAGTAAAGTCTAAAATCCCCCATTGTGGCCCCGCCCCAATATCAAGCCCCGCCCACCAGCACCCCCCACATAAAATATGTTCCGGCTATGACTTTACCTTGGACTCTTTGGTCGCGGGACATCCAGTAGAGGACCCCATCAGAGCCCGGTTTGATGTTCTGTGTGTCTGATAAATAACGGAGGCGCTTGTTGTTGAACTCTTGTCCCAGCGCTGCTCTGCGGAGCTCGGTCACTTCCCTCAGCAGCCAGCCGGTCTCTCTCGCGCTCACTCCCGTTAGCCTCGGCTGTTTCCCGCCGGCGCGGTCCGCGGACTCCCTCTGGCGCTTCAGGTTACGCTTGCTCATACTGATATAATGTGGGAGTGTGTTTGGGTCGCTGATGGCACGGAGGAGCAGCGCACTTCTGCTGTTTCTGATGATGTTGTACAAGCACGTAGAAAACAACCAAGACACACAGAGAGAGACGTCAGATAAAAACAGCAAGGTAATTTGCATATGGCTCACGCTGCATAGCCAAAAAAAGAGCTCATTAAAGAAATCGTTTACCTAATATGAAGCATACACTTCCGAATACATGAAACCAAATGCACTTTTGATAATTCTGTCGCTGCACAATTTTCTCACGTGGAGCTGGTTGGTTTTGTAACACCGCTCATTGACCAATGACTGCTGGAGGCGGGGCTTACGCTCCTGCTGTCTTACCCAACGATTCGTTTTCCATAACAATAACAAAGAATTTGTCCACAAAATTTGAACACACATTGCCTTGTAGCACTCAAATACAGGAAATTACAATATATGTAAAGTACTACTGCATTTTACGAGGTGTACAGCTTTTTTTCCATCAAACTACGTTTCCCAAGAGTCTCAGCGCGAAATGCGTAAGTCCGCGCATGCGCAGTAACGTCGAGCGCTCATTGAAAGCTGGCTAGTTTGCTAGTGTTGTAGTCTTGTTCGTCTGGGTTGTTGGACCGTGTAGGCAGTGTGTTGTTTGCGTCTTCATTTCTATCATAGCGCGAACTGCAGAATGAGCAAATCTAGTTATAAACCGGTCGGCGGTGGAAGTAGAGATGAACTCGATAAGGTTGATATGTCTTTAGGTAATGCCACAGATAAAACTAGCCGTGCGCGTGTAGCTGATTAGCATTGTGAGATTTTACATGTGATTTATGATAGTTTGAATTGGTGTTAACATTGCAGCAATCTCTTTGTATAGTAATATAATATATATCATCACCTTTGTCGGCGTTGTATTAAATGGTAAACGCGTTTAAAGATATATCTTAAGTACGTTTGACCGCATTTTCTGGGCAACTTATCATTTAACGTTATTTAATATAAATAACGGGATAATTATTTACTTACTGTTTTCAAAACATTTTATGACAGTTTTATTGAAATTAAGTTAATTTATCATAGTTTTTTGTTTGATGTGCCTGTTTTTTTAGTGTTCAATTGAGCAACCCATCAGTTTGTGTGATCTGACCTGTCTTTATGATTTGATTTGATTATTTATTGCATTCATATATTACAGATGATATTATCCGGCTGAACAAGAAGCAGAAACATTTCCAGGCCCAGACGTCAAAGCGCAGACTCCCGGTGAAAGGTCGCTTCTCTCAGGGGAAGAAAATTGGGCCAAGAGCTGCAGTGCCACCTATAAGAGGTCAGAATGTGATGTTTTTTTGTTGTTGAGCCCATCTAAGTGTATCTTTCTATCTATTTGTGTTTTAACATTAAAAAAAATATCACCAACAGCTGCAAGATAACAAATTTCAGTGTTTAAATGTATGCAAATCCGCCATGTCTGACAATTTTCTGCCACTGGTTTTGTTTTGGCCATCTGTAGGAGGTGCTGTGAACAAACGCTTCACTCGAAACCGCAAGCTTCCCCCCACGGTGGCCAGGCGTCCTGGGCAGGGGGTCATCACCGGCTTAGCTGCGAGAAAAAATGCTGCCCGGTTTAAAGGGATCAGTCCGCTTAACCGACCCGTCCAGAACAGACCCGCTCGGAACCGACAGATACCCAACAGTGCAGCTGTCAACCAGGTGTGGACATTAATGGCTCATTCCACTGAGCAGTGCGGGACAGTACAGTACGACTCAGTACCGAACAACCTGATCCAGTTTGCATTTCCACCATCAACAGTATTATTACCTGATAGGCTTGGTGTATGCCGGAAAGTAGCGATTGACGATAAAGCACAAAATGAATTGCATCTCCGGTTTAATCACTACAGAGACATCAGAGCCAGCGGCAAAAGTCGGAAGGACTAGTCGAGCTAAGGCTGCTCTCGGTGGATACACGATCATTGAGCGCTCTGAGTTTTAAATAACTACATTCTCGCCTGGAAAACTCCTTATTACTACATTTCATGAGACAATAACAGTAATATTTTTAAAGTTAAGCGGGTTTTTGGGCAGTGACGGTTCACAAGAATAGACAGGAAAGCATATTATGAAACGGCTATTGCATCTTTGAAAATATAAAACACACTGTTGTATATTTGTGTTTGCGCACACTGATGTAAATAAGCCCAACACTCATGGACCGCAGCGCGGAACGAGTGAAGGAGAAGCTTTATCCTTTTGAATCACGCAAAAGTTACGATTCTAGTCAGCCATCTTCAGCCAACTTCTGCTGTGAGTTTAGCTCCGTCCTTTTGGTATCCTTTGCTGTGCTAGGTACCCCAATGGAAGGGTACCAAAAAGTGGTACGGTTCGGCACCATTCACAAATTTTGGTACAATTCACAACTTCTGACAATGGAAATGGACATAATTGTGTACTGTACTGAACCGTACCGCTCGGTGGAAACGAGCCGTAATGTACTGAAAGGGTGATTATGATAATTAGTTTGTGCATGGTCAGCGTTTGAGCTTAAAAGGTGATAACTTTTATCATTATGTGTAACTTTTTTTATCCGTGTGTCCACTTCTCTCAGAGGTCTCAGCCGTTTGTCCAGCGGCGACAGATGCAGACCCAGAGGAGACCAAACAGACAGATGGACTCACAGAAACCCCAGGGATCCGTTTTCAGACCTTTTCGGCTTCACAGAAAATGGTAAGAATTTTTTGTTTGATAGTTGAGTTAAAGTTAGAATTGTTGCATGTGCAGGGAAGTCGTGACCTTGTGGTTAGAGAGTCAGACTCATAATCAAGAAGTTGAGACTTCGAGTCTCGGGCCGGCAGGAATGAATGAATGTACAGCGCTCTCTCCACCCTCAATACCACGCCCTTGAGCAAGGCACCAAACCCCCAACTGCTCCCCGGGCACTGGCTGCCCACTGCTCCGGGTGTGTTCCCTGTGTGTGTGTGTGTGTTCACTGCTGTGTGTGCACTTTGGATGGGTTAAATGCAGAACACTAATTCCGAGTGTGGATCACCATACATGGATCACGTCACTTTTTTCATGTGAGAAGCCACAACTCAAGTCCACATGAAAGCACGAGTTTGCCAAAAGGAACTACATTTTCAGATGAGATTTTTATGGTCAGATGAGACAAAGATGGATATTTTTAGACAGAATTCGAATATTGTGTTCTAGTGATGCACCGATCATGATTTTTCGTGGCCGATTCCGATACCGATTTTTTTTCCAGCAAACTGGCCGATTCCGATTCCGATACCGATTTTTTTCCAGCAAACTGGCCGATTCCGATTCCGATACCGATTTTTTTTCCCTTTAAGCAACCAAGAAGAAATAATGAAAGATTCTAACACAATAAAGTGGTTATATAGTGCATATAGATTTTATTTAACATGTATAATATTTAATTGTTTAAAAAAAATATATATATAAGAAAAAAGTTGCCCCCCAAATTCATGTCTGTGGTGTTTTAACAATGGATGTCACCCCTTTAAGAAAAGGGAGAATTATATTTGGACTACTTCCTGTGTGTAACGGTCACTGCAGGTGCTGGTTGATCTGAGGGGTGCATGGGGAGTACATTCTTTCTTATAAATTTTGAAGTTAGCTAAATCTCTGACAATTTCATGTGTTGTCATTAGTGTATGTGGGTGTTATGTTGATAACTTGCAGATCTGGCATATTTTGATAAAAAAATATATAAATACATGTTGATATTTCCAAGATGTCCCCTGATCTTGAAATCATCATGATGGTAGCCTCCATTTTAGAAAAGTCTAAGCTGATTTGTATGTGGTGTTACTGTCTCTGGTGTTAATGTATTTTCTGGTAACACAGAGCCTTTAGTAACTTGCATTATAATCCATTTATTTTAATGGCTATAGCATATTAAACTAATTTTAAATGCCTATCAATATATTTTATTAGAAAAAACAAACAAGCATCTTTACAAGTTCTGCCTCTCATTTGCCACCCCAGTTGAAGATGGACCAAGATGGTTTTTAAATTGGGTTGAAACTACATAAAACTGGCCTTAAATGAAAACATTAACAGTAACCATGTGAAATTAAAGGCAACATTTGCATAGTTACAATCTAAACAACACAACCAACACACATTCAACAGTCCAAACAAAGATGTTACTTAATCAACATTTGTTGTCATTTTTAAAATTGGTGTAAAAGAAAAAAGGTATTTACCAGTGAAACTAAATAAAACCAAAGTAGGCTATATAAATAAATTATTCCAAAATGTTAAATCAAATAATGTTTAGTGCAACGAGCAAAAACAAAGATGCTACAGCTCGTGCTTGTTAAATCGAATTAAGTCAATGTAATTTTAAGGTAAAATAAAAATAATAATCTTGTACAGAACTGACGTTTATACGTTTTGACGTTTTATTCTTTACAAAAAGTAGCATTTCAGCTTTGTCGCAAGTTGGTCTGTTTCTTTTCTCATCCAACACGTGAGAAGCTGCGCTGAACAACTGTTCACGGTCTATTCTTGTGCAGGGCGTGGACAGATACGCTCGCGAAAATTCTAGTGATGGGAAGTTCGGATCATTTTACCGACTCGGACCTTTGAGTCTCGTTCAAGATGAACGAACGACTCGAAAAACCCGAAGACTCAAAAAGTGAACTAATCAATTATCTTTCCGGCTCATACTGCATTAGTCACGCGATGAACGAACGACTCGAAAAACCCGAAGACTCGAAACAGGTGAACTAATTCCAGTACAGAACCTTTAGGATGGTGCGCATGCATGACTGAACGAATCACTCCCCGAAATGACTCGTTCTTCTCGAGTCTCATTAAAGAATCGTTCAAGACCGACCCATCACTAGCAACTTCAGCTAGAGCAGCAAAGGAAAGCGGCTCTTATTTGTGTGCCAGTAATGTTACACCAACGGCTGTTCGCTTCATTGTATCTGTTTTTCTGTGTTTGTTGTGCTCCTGCCGAATGTCTTCCACACAAATGACATGTTCGCACTTTCGGAAAAATCGGCCGAAAAAAAGACAAAAACCGGCCGGTTGCCGATCGCGCATTATAAGCAAAAACCGGCCGGTTCCGATCTTTGGCCGGTCAACCGGTGCATCCCTATTGTGTTCTACCATTCAAGTTTGGGGTTGGTAAATTAATCATTTTAAAATAAATACACCCTTGTAATGCATTGAAACGGTGATATTTTTAAAGTTACAATTTAAAATAATTGATTTAAAATGTAATTTATTCCTGTAATGTGAAGCTGAATTCTCAGCATCATTACTCCAGTCTTCAGTGTCACATGATCCTACATAAATAATTATAATAAGCTGCTTTGCTGTTCAAAAACACGTATAATTTTTGTGGAAACTGTGATACTTTTTTCAGAGATCTTTGATAAATAGAAAGTTGAAAAGAACAGCATTAATTTGAAATGGTCTTTTGTAATATTATAAATGCCACTTTTGATCAATTTAATGCATCCTTAAAAGTATTCATTTCTTTAAACAAAAAACACACATACATCAGGGCTCGACATTAACGCTTGTGACAGGCAAGTGAAAAAGAAATGTACTTGCCCAATCAGACAAGTAACTTAGTCAAAACCAATATGTGATATAGCCTTTGTTATAGGGGTGTGAGATATATTGTTTGCGATAATTTCGTAATTGTTGTTTTAACGCGTATATTGCAAGAATCAAACACAACATCCCTACAGAGTGCACTCATACATTACGTGAAGACGTTTAGGATAGACTAGCTCACGTGAGAGTGCGCTCACGGTCTGCATGATCCACTATTCAAGTGCATGAACGTTCAAGATATGGGGGCAGAAAATGTAGATATTTATAAGTTCATATAGTTAAACAATATCACACGAAGATCGAGCGCATTTTTTATTATTGCTCCAAAAATAATGATTACAAATGAGTTTTTATAACAGTTCAATAAACAAGAAGTTAACATTAAGAGACTTGCGTTTTAGACGCCATGTTGCCTGTTTTTGCTCTGTTTCACCAACAAAAACATAATGCGTTCATGTCTCTCAGAGCTGCATTATCAGTGGATAAAGGGTTCAAGGTTCAAGGTTCTTTATTATTTGTCACATACACAATCATACAGGGTATAATAAGTAGTGAAATGTTAGTCAGGACAGGTCCGCTCAATGGAAAGTGCAAAAAAAAATAAAACATAATAATAAAATAAAAATAACATAAAAGCAATAAAAAAACTATGAAACAAAACACGAGAGAGTGTATATATATATATATATATATACAAATATGGTGAGAATGAAATGAGAAAGAAATAATGAAATAAGATAAGGGGTAAGATGTGCAATGAGATAAAGTGTGCAGTGCAAGAGAATGTGCAAATAGGTTGTACCGGGAATGTACACATAGCAGCAGTGTGGATGATGGGGAATAATGGTTGTGATTACAGTTTATTAAATTGAGTCCTGTGGATGTAATGATGCTATGAGACTGAGTTTAGGAGCCTGATGGCCTGGGGGAAGAAACTCCTGCTCAGTCTTTCAGTTTTAGCCAACATGCTCCTGTAGCGCCTGCCAGATGGCAGTAAAATGAAAAGGTGGTTACCGGGGTGATTCGAGTCCTTGATGATTTTTGCAGTTCTGCTTTTGCAGCGTTTGAGGTAGATATCCTGCAGAGAGGGGAGAGTAGACCCTGATAAATATAGATATTCCACTTCAGATGCAGCTTCTTCGGTTTCCTCTGCATTTCTACTATTCATTTGGTTGATACGGATTTAATTTGTTTGGTAACAGCCCAAATCTCTTACTATACTAATACAACTATTTAAAATTGAAGTTTGAAAATGATAAATTCATATATAAAAAAAAGTAAATATTAGCATTTTACTTTTAAGTTTAATAAAAAAAAAAATTGTAATTGTATTTAATACTTTTTTATTTTAGAATATAATAGTATTATCACACTTTATTATTTTGTTCATTTTATTTAAAAAGAAAAATCTAACTAAATGTGTTTTTATAACTAAAATAATTATATTTATAACTCAATTTAAATAAAAAATAATTATCTCCGGCCAAGTAACTTTTATACTCTGACAAGTAAATGACAAATGCACTCGTCCACAGCACAACCTCATGAGTGCTTCGTGTCAAGCCCTACACGAAGCACATCTAATACAGGCTTGTGACTCAGTGACGCGGCAGAAATAAAGTTAGAAATTAGGACGGGACTTAATATCAATTTGGAAATTAAGATTTATCTATTTTAGTGCTGTCAAACGATTAATCGCATCCAACATAAAAGTTTTAGTTTACATAGTATGTGTGTAAAATACACCCCATGCATGTATATATTTTAAGAAAAATTGTATATATATATAATATAAATTATATGAATAGGTATATATACATATAAATATATACACTGTGTATATAAATACACCCATGCATGCATATATTTTAAGAAAAATTGTATATATAATATAAATGATATGAATATGTATATATAAATATATACACTGTGTATATAAATACACCCATGCATGTATATATTTTAAGAAAAATTGTATATATATATAATATAAATTATATGAATAGTTATATATACATTATAAATATATACACTGTTTATAAATACATAATAATAATATATACAGTACTCCCAGATATATTATGTAAATAAAAACTTTTATTTTGAATGTGATTAATTGCAATTAATCGTTTGACCGCACTAATTTATTAATATTTCACGTGGTTTCATTGTGAAAACGATTGTCTTTTGCTTTATCATCTGTTCTCTACAGGAACGCTCCGCAAACACAGAGAGAAGCACGACAGGCCACTTTCCTCTTCAGAAGAGGACTCAAAGTAAGAAGCGAATGAACTTCCTGTCTAGAGTTCACACAGAGATGTTAGCTTCACCGCTTGTGGTCACTTGCACATGTTTGGGCAGAAAGCTGCATGCATGGGTGCTGATCATGTGACACCCTCTTCACATTAAAGAGCCTTTGTTTCTCTTAAATGTGTAGTTAGCATACATGCTTAACCCTTTACGATTCCTGTAAAATTTGCCTAAAACGGCTAAAAAAGGCATACCCAAAGTAAATTGCATGCTGTTCTTGGGCCATTTGGATTATATGCATGGTGTTGGTCTCCTTTGAAAGGTGACACTCTGAGGTTTGTTTCTCAACAGTCAGAATCACTGTAAGTCTTACTGATATTGAGTAATAGCACTTTGAATACACAAAAAAATAATTCTGCCTGCATTTCTTTTGTAAATATAAGCCTGCAGATGACTATAGCTGGGAGGTATGAACTGGAAAATACATTGGGATCACAGAATGAAGCCTTACCAAGCCAAATCTACCATTTGATAAACAATATATTAGAAAATTAGTGTTTTACACGTTGATCTAATTTTATGTCTAGACACTTCCAAAAAAATTACACTTGGGAGACTCCAAAGGACCCTTTGTAACCAACGACACATACAATGCTGTAATTCTTGAATGCTTTAATGTACAGTCATCATTTTGGGCTCTAATGAAAGGTTACACTTAGCGCTATTCAGTTTCTCATCCAGATTCACTGTCAATAATTACTGACACATAGTAACTGAAGCATAAACACATTATAGTGACATTTATTTATAGAATCCAAAATGTGTACACTTTTTAAATTACATATATATATTTATAATCTAAATAATTTTTTTCCCTATATTTCTATTTCTGTACATGGTACATTAGTTCATTTGTGTTTTTTTTCTTATATTGGTGTTATATTGCATCCTACTGTGTTATTCCTATGTATGTCTGTACTATCATGCATGTCTGCATTGTCAACAAAAACTGGTCTGATAAAGACACTGATTGTACATGCTGAGTTCATTGTATCTTAAAATGGTTTACATAGTTGAAATCACAAGAATCTCAGCTTTCCGTGGATATATGACATGATCAACTTTTTTATTTTTTTATTTTTTTTTGTGTGTCTGACAACTTCACCCTCTCACCACTAGGCGTCCCGCCGGCGGTACGCTGGATTCTTAAAGGGTTAACATGCTCAAACACGTTTTTGAAGAATATGGTTGCTCTGAATGTCGCTTTGAACACATTGTCGTACACAAGTAGTTTGTTATACATTGGCTCTAGTGAAAAGTTTAGTTTAAATTAGGAACTGGTGCTTTTTCCCCCTAGAATCGATATTAATCTGTTACTGGTTGGTGTACTCTTGTGAGCCATTATTTTAATGAATCACAATAAATAATCAAACCTCTAGGATATTTATTTCAAATCAGTCCTTTGCTGAATAAACTCACTGAATCAAAGTCTCTCTAAATTTAATGTTAGTCCAGATTAAAGCAAGAGTGGTTTTATATACATTTTCAATCTGTGACCGTTCATATGAAAATGTAAAAATACTTTTATTTGAAGCTTTATGAATTTAAAGTTGTCAATTAAAATATGAGCGTGCTGATTTTGCTATTAGTACTTAACTATTTGTTTGATCTTTCTCTTATTATAGGTTCATACACACGTTCAGAAGACACAGTCTGCTCAACCCTCAGAGAGAACGCGCTCGTAAGTTAACGAGCTTCAACTTGAGTTTGGTTTGCTTTTTCTGTTTTTCTGGTAAAAACGACTTCACCACTGTTCAAAAGTTCGGTGTCATTTAAAGATTTATTTTTACTGAATACTTTTATTCAATAAGGTGTCATTGAATTTATAAAAGCTGACAGTAAAGACTTTTACAATATTACAAAATATTTCGATTTTAATTAAATATTCTTTAAACAACTTTCTACTTGTCAATCCTGAAACAAAATGTGACTCTGAAGACTTAATACAATTCAGCTTTGATTGCAGGAATAGTTTTTAAAATATATTTCTGCATAAATGCATTTTTAAATGTATTCTGATATAAAAGTTGTGATATTACAGCATGACTGTTGTACTGTACAGCTGCATCTAAAACAATTATAATATTGTGGAAAAACTCTTTTTTTGTAACTTATATTTCAAAATGTGAAACGTTCATATATTCTAGATTCATTACATGTAAAGTGAAACATTTCAAACTTTTTTTTGTTTTAATTTTAATGATTAGAGCTTACAGCTAATGAAAGTCCAAAATAAGTGTCTCAAAATATTTGAGAAAAGAAGAACCACTGCAAAAGCCGAAGAAGAAGCGACTCATTGGAGAAGCATAATAGCCGTAACGGCGGCAAATAAATATCAAATCATTATTTAAAACTACAAAAAAGAGGACAACAACAGAACAGGAGAAGATGGCATTCTTTCAATTTCAGTTAGGTTACACTTTATTTGAATGTGTCCTTGTAACGGTGTAATTATACATTTAAGTACTGAGTCATATTAATTAACTACATGTACTTAATGCATGGTTAGATTACGGTTGGTTGCATGCGATTATACATAATTTATTACTATAGTAATTACATGTAGCAAGGATGCTGTAAAATAGTGATCTTAAATTCACATGCAAGAATGCATTTGTTTTGCATAATTCAGTCAATAAAATGACTGATGTATTATTTTTAACACATTTTTTTACAAAATAAAAAAATTAATTTACCCTGAAACTGGCACGAAAAATAGTTTATCAAATTATTTAATAATCTCACTGATAATCAGTACTGTAATTACAATTTGTAATGTCTTTGAAAGAAGTGTCTTATCAAGGCTGCATTACAAAAAGTATAAACGGTAATATTGTGAAATATTTTAACTATTTCAGGGCTCTAGACTAACTTTTTGCACTGGGTGCACTGGTGCGCCTAACTTTTTTTCTTAGGTGCACCAGCACAAAAGTTAGGTGCACCCAAATTTTCATAAAGGCAATATTGACTAGTAAACGACTAACTAACAATCTGGTCAACATAAAGTTCTTTATTTGAAGCACAATTCTACAAGAAAGGTAACTTACAGAAAAAGTGATGGTGCTTAAAGTGCCTCACTGAGCTAATATTTAAACTTAAAAACATCAAGATAAATAAAATCTAAATTAAGTGTTTTAAGGGCGTCAAACTGAACATCTCGTGGCTCAATGTATTATGGACTATCCTCCATTACAGTCACATGCCCCTTGGATGGCCAACTCCTGTAGTTTGTCCTTCTTGATCTTTGGCCTCGGCTAAACCAGCTGAACACACTCTCTCTAGCATCAACATCGTCCAGACTTGCCCCCTTCTACACTGATTCTGATCAGATCTTCCACTGTGTCTGAATGAAGATGCTCTAGTGCAGTGCTTCTCAAACCCCCCCCTTAAACCTATTAAAAAATCCTTCAAAATATACCACAGACAACATTCTTCTAATATTGTTATGACTTTTCTAACTTCGAGAACCATTGTAGGGCTCCAGACTAGCATTTAAGGACACCAGCACCAGTGCCTTTAAGCTCTACAGAAGGTGGCACCAGCACCTGACAGTAAAGCACTCACCCTGATCACACATGTACATCTCGGAGATGTCTGCATTTACATATTCAAGAGGTATTTTTAAGAGTGTTTGCTCATCTGCAATACATCTCTAATATGTTTCCAGTAGATGTAAATATCAAATAGAGATGTATTAAATGCATGTAAAACTGCTTCTGAGACGTTTATCAGATTACACAGATGTTTCCCAGATCTTTAGCAGACGTCTTACAGATATACTTGTGCTGTCTGGGTAGTTGAGATGCAGTTCAAAATTAACTTTTATCAATGTAATTTATAATGTCTAAATATAATTTTATATATATATATATATATATTAGGGAGTGGAAATGGCTGATAAGCCTAAAAGTACTTCTCTGCAGCCATCTAATAGTAGTAATTTAATGTATTTTTTATTTTTAAATAAGTGTTTGCTTTCCTACATTATGAAACTTTTAGTTTTATAAATGGGGCAACCTATGAAGGATGAACAAATAATGTCATCACATTAAAAATAACTTTAAAATTCGGTAATACTTAAAGTTTGAAGTGCTGGGAAAAGTTGTGTGAAGCATTTAAAAACAGTTTAAGACATTAGACCATTTCTGCCACAAGTTATTCCTGTAACGTTAGTTATATTAAATCCATGGTGAATGGTGGAGAAAGATGTGTTTATTGAACAATGTTTATCCTGGTTTCCACATCAGTGGCGTTTGTTCTGATGTCTGTAGTTTTAACATAATTCTGTGCCGAATTTGAATGCTTCTCACAAGATTTGACAGAGATGTTATTGAGACTTTCTTCACTGTATCTCCCAGCGCTGTGTATAACGGTGTCGCGTGATCGAGAGCAGCCCACGGCTCCAGTCCGAGCAGATAAACGGTCTGTAGCCCAAACTAGTAGCGCGGATTTGTTCCGCTTTCGGTTCGTTTGTCCGATGTAGCTCTTGTAAATCGGGCATGATGAGAACGCAAAGCTGTTCATTCCATTTTTGGAACTGAGAAACAACCTTTCTTTGACTGAATGCGCATTGCGATGACGTCACAAGACGCGTCTAAATGCAAAATCTGCGGCAATTTGGAAAATAACGGAGTTTGCTTGATTTTGCGATATATTCAGCGATCGCAGAATCCTGGAGGGACTGTCAGACGTTCACTGAATAGAGCAGATTCAGAGAAAGAGCTGCGTGCATTTCTACTACTAACCTCTCTCTCTGTTTGACAGCAGCAGCACACGCATCTTCAAACGCACACACACACACCAATACAGGAGTATCTGGACCACGGCCAATCAGAGGGGGGGTCCGCCCTTCACTATCTCTGATTGGTTTAGACCATGATATGAGACTAACGTGTCTGTTGTCGAACAGCAGAGAGACTTTCTGAGTCGCGGAGACTTTTTTTTTTTTCGCGAATGGCTGGGCGCACCAGTGCGACCAAAGTTTTTTTTTAGTCGCACCCTTGAGAAATTAGGTCGCACGTGCGACTAAATTGGTCGCACTCTAGAGCCCTGTATTTAAAACAAGCATATCATTTTAAAATGGCATTTATTTCTTTGATCAAAGCTGTATTTTCAGCATTCCTCCAGTCTTCAGTGTCACATGATCTTCAGAAATCATTTGAATATAAAGATTTGCTGCTCAAGAAACATCTTATGATTATCAATGTTGAAAATAATGGTGCTATTTAATATTTGTGTGGAAACCGATAACTACTTTTGGCATTAAAAATGTATTGTTTTATAAAGGTTAATACTTTTATTCTGCAAAGATGCATTAAATTGATCTAAAGTGACCGTGAAGACATTTATAATGTTACAAAAGTTTCTTTAGAGCTTTCTATTGTCAAAGAATCCTGAATATTTTCTTTTATCAATTTTCCCAAAAATATAAAGCAGCACAACTGTTTTCAAATATGATTTGTTTTAATGATTAATAATTAAACACAAAATAGATGCTGAAAAGTGCGCCATTAGAGAAATGACTATTTAAATGCAAAGGTTTAATTAAATTAATTTATTTTTGTCTGAAACCAAAAATGTATTTTATACAGAAAATTGGTGGTTTGTGAAATGTTGGTGCATTACTAAAAAAAAATATACAAATATTTTCATGAACCAATATCCTATTTTTTTTTTTTTTTTTTTTTTTACAATTAGTTTGAATCACCTTTATTAATTCTAGTCCAAAAAAACAAATCTAAATCTTTAACTACATTTACGTGCACTTCAAATATGAACTCTTCCGGTGTTGAACTACAGCCTGTGTTGCTTTCCTGTTAGAAGAAAAACCATCTGTTCCAGATCAGCACATTTCCCTCCGTGTTTGTAAACCCGATGGCCATCTTCATAGTTCTCTTCTTCTGTGTCAGACGGGAATGACCCTGAACGAGCGCTTCCGCGTCCTGAAGGACCAGCGTGTGGCGGCAGCACAGCCGAGCAGCAGAGGAGGCCGGTTCGTCACGGTGGCCTAGCGCTGAACCCGGAGACTGTTCCTGATCACGACCCTGCAGGACTAACGGTTCATGACTCGAAGGGGTTGGCCCTAATGCAGGACACTTCATCAGACAGTGGATTTGCTGGTTCTCTGGAAAAGGAGACGTTGAGGAGATTGAGACTGATTTTCTCTTTTTTAGTTTATTTTCTAAAAAGCTGCCGTTCTGTCTTCGCAAAGCAAGCATTAACTGTTGTCCCTGAGTTTGTTACGTTGTGTCGTCTCCTGAACTGCCCTTCATACGTGATGACGTCCTGTTTTTTTATATATATTCATAAAGTTGCAGCTCTATGACTTTAAATGTTTCTGGATAGACTTGGTTTTTCATGAAGCAGCTGTTTGAAACGGAGCATTCTTTTTGTAGAGCAAAAAAAGACTTCTTTTAAGATGTTTTTTATTATTTCAAATTAAAAAAACATTGTGCAACATGTCTCCTTTTTGATAACCAGATTCTTATTTAGAGATCGACCGATATATCGGTTTACCGATATTTTTCCCGATATTTAAGCATTTTACCATAATCGGATATCAGTTTTGAAAAAAAAAACGATATATATATAATTTTTTTTTTTATTAGTCACATACACAATTATACAAAGTATAACAGCAGTGAAATGTGTTCTCTGTATTTGACCCATCCAAGTGCACAGACACCTGGAGCAGTGGACATACACACACACACACACACACACCTGGAGCAATGGACACACACACACACACACACACACACATACCTGGAGCAGTGAAACACACACACACTCACACACCTGGAGCCAGTGGACACACACACACCTGGAGCAATGGACACACACACCTGGAGCAGTGGACACACGCACACACACACACCTGGAGCAGTGAAACACACACACACACACACACCTGGAGCAGTGGACACACACACACACACACCTGGAGCAGTGGACACACACACAAACACACACCTGGAGCAGTGGACACACACACACACACACACACCTGGAGCAGTGGACACACACACACACACACCTGGAGCAGTGGAAACACACACACACACACACACACACACACCTGGAGCAGTGGACACACACACACACACACTTGGAGCAGTGGAAACACACACACACACACACACACACACCTGGAGCAGTGGACACACACACACACACCTGGAGCAGTGGAAACACACACACACCTGGAGCCAGTGAATTATTCTTCACTCTTTAGTCTATTAAACAGATTATAAACCTAAAACTGTAGTTTAAAATGAAGTTGATATGACTTCTGTCCTTTATTTTCTCCATTTGAAGACATTAGACATTATTTAGCTTATTGTTAATATCAGTGTTGCTGATGATGCTTTTTATAAATAAAATGTTTTTATTGTTGTACTTTGAAGATTACATTTTACATAAAGTTAATTTTCAACAGTTTTTTTGTTGTTGTTAAGATGACTGAAAGAAGGAAAAACCAAAGTGAAGAATGGACTTCACTCAGTTATTTATGTACTTTATAACAGTAATTAAATATCGGTTCTGTATATCAGTTATCGGGTACATAAACGTACAAATAATCCGTATTGGTTATAAAAAAATCAATATCGGTCGATCACTATTCCTATTAATATATATTGATGACACTTTAAATGCATTCTTTGTTAGAATGCATTCATTCAAAATGTTGTTTTCTACACCAGGGGTGGTACAGAAAACAGTTGTACAGTATAATACGTTTTGTATGTGTACGTTCGCGCAACCTTGCAAAGTATACTTCATTTGACTAGTACGCGTGCGCAGACGTTCGACGCATGCGCTTTGTGCCACATTGCAATCCCTCTCCGGGCCTAGCGGGGCCATAGAGAGCAGTTATGAAGATTACAGTGTAACGACGGACACGGAAGAAAACTCATAGAAGTCCGGTCACGGTAAGCACAGCGGAAAGGCTAGCCGTGACCAGGTATTGCTGCAAGCTACCGTTTGGGAAGCCGGACAGTTTCTAAGCTATTCCGGAGGAGTGTGAAACCATGTTTATGCAGTTTTTCTTCGGCTACCTTGTGATTAGATTCCCCCCACGGCAGTGTTTCCACCTTGATAAACTAACTACTGCAAGAGAGTTTAATGCGCATGTGCGACCTGCGCGTACAAGCTACACACATTATTAACTGACTGTCAAGCATTGTGTGCAACACATTTCTTCTTCCTCTTCACGCTTCGTTCATTTTCTCCACTGCCAAAGAAACTCTTAAGCCTCTTAAATGTCCTCGTTCGTACTCTAAACAATTTTGGACCTTAAGACCTCTTTTAAAGGTTAAGATGCTTTCTGAATTATTTTTTCTTTACAAGGATATTTTCGATCATTTTAAGGAAACGCCCACATTTCTAAGAATTTTGTTACTAGGAGCAACTCTTGGCACTAATTTTTCATGAACACGGGCCCTGGACTGTTGCTCAGTGCTCCAAAATCCTCTTTGCAAATAAAAAATAATTTTGCTTTTCATTTGGAAATCAGGGTCCCAGAGTCTGGAGGAAGAGTGGAGAGACACAGAATCCATGTTGCTTGAAGTCCAGTGTGAGGTTTCCACAGTCAGTGATGATTTGGGCTGCCATGTCATCTGCTGGTGTTGGTCCGCTGTGTTTTCTGAAGTCCACAGTCAACGCAGACATCTACCAGGAAATATTAGAGCACTTCATACTTCCTTCTGCTGACAAGCTTTATGGAGATGCTGAGTTCATTTTCCAGCAGGACTTGGCACCTGCACACACTGCCAAAGGTACCAAAAACTGGTTCAATGACCATGGTGTTACTGTGCTTGATTGGCCAGCAAACTCACCTGACCTGAACCCCAGAGAGGATCTATGGAGTATTGTCAAGAGAAAGATGATAAACAGTCGATGCAACAATCCAGACGAGCTGAAGGCTCAGCAGTGCCACAGGCCGACCGCTTCCACACCACACGTCTCTGATGCTGGAGTTTGTGCTAAAGGAGTCCCGACCAAGTACTGAGTGCATAAATGAATATACTTCAAAGAACTTGAACTTTTCTGTTTTGCAAATCCTTTTTTTTTATTGATCTTTGGAAATATTCTAATATTTTGAGATACTGATTTTTGACTTTCATGAGCTGTAAGCTCTAATCAAAATAAAAACGTTTGAAGTTTTTTTGCTTTACATGTAATGAATCTAAAATATATGAAAATTTACAAGAAAAAATTGACTTTTACACCATATTCTAATTTTCTGAGATGCACCTGTATCTAAATTTAGCTTTCGACTACTTGGCTGGATCATATGAAAACAGCTGATGTTAAGGCTGCATTTCAACTCAAAATAAATTTGGGGTGGAGGAAAGTGTCCAAAATAAATATAAAACTATATATAAAAAAAAAAAGCTGCATAAGCGTAAGGTATGTTTTTATCCAGACTGTCTTTTATAGCAAGCACATAAATCAGGTACGGTGGCTAAAAATCTGTATTTTTTCCCTTTATAATTCAATCTTTTTGTGCCTGGAATTGTACATGTAGTGTTACAACATATAACAGCATGTGTCAGCAGCCCACACATGAAGATAGATCCGTCCGGTTTCCTCTCAATGAGGGGAAGTCTCCGCCTCCGGTGAAAGCATGTGAGCCTTCAAGTGTGGAAATAATCATCACAATTCATAAAGCTGAACCAAGAGCGTCGCAGACAACTTCACACCGCTTCTACAGTGCACGGATTCAAATACTCCTAAACAGTTTTGTAATTTGAATATTGCATTTATTTAAATACATTAAAATGAGCAAAGTAACAAAACTATTGGCATATGAAATTCAAACGCCATTTAAATGAACTAAACATGGCTCACTTCATTTTCTGTGGCTAGTGCGTCCCACACTAGTCTGTTTTATCTCCTTCCCCCGCCGACACTATTCACAGACTATTACAATACGAGTGCCCAATACACATGAGGTAAGAAAGTGGTTTGACTTTGACAGATCATGCAGAACATGCCTAAAAGCAACAAAAAAGGTTGTTGTGAGGAACAAAGAAAACCACAACAAAAAAAATACATAGAGTGTGCATAAAATAAAAAATGAAAAACACAGCTTTGAATCTTTGGTTACAAAGTAGGTTGAACAACTTCACAGTTATTTTTCTTTTAAATCCCCTTCCCGACCCAAAAACATGAGACATCAGGGTAGGGTATGGCAACGGACTTCTTTTCCAACATCCTACACGCTTTCTTCATCGGGGTAGACCATTGAGGATTCAGTTTAGATCTGTGCCCACAAACTTGTTACGCTCTTTTCATCTTTACACTATACACAATGTACATTCACACCAGGTTCACATTCTTAATCCACAGAGAAACGTCGCTGTTAGTGTTTAAACTCTACCCACTGCTACTCTGTCACGGTTTACGCTTGCATTGATGATCGATACGGCTGTCGGATCGAAGGGTTCGGTCACATTGTTCCTCTCGAGAAAATAGCAGCCCTATAATAAATAACAAACAGTACAATTGAGCCGACTGGTGAATGGAAATCACGCTCTGAAAATAGACTCTCGCTTCTTACGTGAAAACTGCAATGCTAAAAAATAGACCTCTTACATAGCTGGATTCTCTTTATTAAAAAAATAACTCTCTTCACAATTTCTCCAGCTGGTCTGGTGCAGTGGCGACCGTGGTCCGAGTCAACGAGACGGGGTTCTGCTGCTTCAGGCCGAGGTGACGCTGGGCTGTGTCTGTCGGGGCAGGGGGTCCAGCTGGAGGTAAGGCTGGGGCTGGGGCTGGGCTTGGGCCGGGACGGGAGCGCTGGATTGGATGGGGAGCTGAGAGAGCTGCTCGCTGTTGGCCAGAGACTTGAGCACTGCGTTCTCTCGCTCCAGCACAGAGTTTCTCTCGAAGAGCTCCTTGATTTGCTCCTTCAACACCTCCACCTCCTCCCGCACAGCGTACATCAGATGGCTTTTCACTAAATCCTGCGTCACGGTGCCAAAACATGACAGCATGTCAGAAAACGGTAACAGAACCAACATTTGTCTAGCTCTTATTTTCCCCCAAATATTACACTCTTTAGAAATAGGTGCTTAAAAGGTTCTTCAGTGATGCCATAAAAGAACCATTTTTGGTTCCACAAAATAAATTGTGAAACTGAAAGGTTCTTCAGATGTTAAAGGCTATTTATGAAACAATTTAGACAAAAAAGGTTCTTCTATGGCATCGTGAAGCACCTTTATTTTTAAGAGTGTACACTGTCGTGCAATGATACCACTGAATAAACTCCAAAACTTGTTTCGTACCAACTTTGGGATGCTGATTTTAAACCTAGCACGTCATGTTTTTCTCAAAATAAGCTTTTTGTAGCATGTTTGCCGACGACAGCTGTTTTTAAGGTGAAGTCGTCGTCTTGTATTATCTCTTGATCAACAGAAGCACTGCCACAAATACATAATTCCCATCTTCTGCGGAGCCAGATAATGAGGATTTTGGAGGTGTGGATGATTCTGAAGACATTATTTCATGCCTCATCCTGAATTTAATGTTAGAATTATGGCCAGTTAAAATGCAAACATGATTCAGATCAAATCTGCTACATTTGTGGGTTCAACAACAGCAAATTACAGATTTTGTGAAAAAGCGCTTTTTAAAAATTGTGTTTATGTAAAGTACTTTGACATTAAATTGAGTATTTTATAATTTTTTTGCAGATTTTAAATCATACACAATTATTTTTGTGATTAACATTTTTGAAACTTGACAAATCTTTTGGCATTAAAGCTGATGTATATATATATATATATATATCATTTGAAAATCTTGTTACTTTTTTGCACGGCTGTTATTTAAATTTTAAAATTACAAACATGTGTGTATATAAAATAATAAATAGAAATGAAGAGTATATAAATACATCAAATGAAAAGCTTACCATTGCTTGTTCTATTTTATTATCGATGGCAACCACACTTGCTCCAGAGGCACTGCAATAAGAAACAAATAAAAGTCTTATTCAACAGATCTGTAGCATACAAATACATCATATCCATGTTGCAGAAGTTTAAAACCTGCACATTAAAGAAAAAACAACAAGTAGCACTGTTTCTGATTCTTTCTCCAAACTTCCTTCTCTCTCACACACACACACACACACACTCTCTCACTCACACACACACTCTCTCTCACTCACACACACACTCTCTCTCACACACACACACACACACACACACACACACACACACACAGCTCCTCATATCCACGACTAAACCCCACAGTCAGTGCTAACAGTACAGTGGAGTACAGTGCTGTGTGTGGGGCGCAGCCTCCATCTCATACTTACAGGACTTTTTACCCAAAGAGGGAGGAGTCTGAAGTTAACTCAAGACTTACACAACAAACACACAAATACATTCGGTGTACACACACATAAATAAACACACACACAGATCCGTTCAAAAGTGTTTTAAAGAAATTCTCATTAAATTTATTGAGTGACAGTAAAGATATTTATAGGGGTCGACCGATTATCGGCGCCGATATTAAGCATTTTACCGATTATCGATATCGGCCATTTTAAAAACAGATTTGCCGATAAATTTTTTTTTTATTATTATTTTTTTTTTATGCAAACAAGCATACTATTTACAGGTGACATTATTTATTGGTGAATAAATAATACAGGTGAAACTGTTTAATGTCTAAATGCACTATTTGGCTCGATGCAGCCTGTCTGAGCTCAACACTCTGTGAGAGTGAGGCGATCTCTCAATCTCTGAGAGCAATCTCCGCCCACCGCTCATCTGATATGTAGAGAGTCACGAGTCCGACCAATCAACGCGGAAAACTGAAGGCAGTCTCACACCGAGAGCACTTGCTAACTGGAGCTGCGTCAGTGATCACGCATCAGTTGTCTCTCAAAGGTAAAGCAGCAGCAGACGTTGCTGAAGTTGCAAAACACCTCAATATAACCCATGATGTCCGCGATGCGGAAAATGCGGGCGGAATCGCGGAATGCAGTCATATAATGGAATTTACCGTATAACGCGGAATGTCGCGGAATGTGTCGAAGTTTGGATGAATTAATCAAAAGTAGGTCAGTACACTTAAATCGACTCGCGCTATGGACTAGTATCTATAAATATTAAGCCGCAAAAACACTTTAAATATGAATCCTGCATGTTCTGCATCTCTGTTAATGAATGACACAGACGTGCGGTTTCATTTACTGCACACATACATACTGAAGCGTGTGATGCTCGCGGTGACTTCAGCGTCTGCCGTCTCACTAAATGAGGACATAAATACATGAACAACATCCCCAGAGTCACTTCATGAGCATTTGACCGTTTCATTTGAGTAAAACGATCGTCATATCATATATACATAGGCTACAGAAACTTAAAAGGTCCTCATGGCAACCTGTCAAAATATAAGTTCGGTTTAGCCGAATATATTACTGTATACGTGTAATACAACTACAACAATTATTACAACTTTTGTTGAGAATAATCACACAATACGCTAAATACGTTTACTTTAAGTTTTACAAAATGTTTACAGAATGCTTCTGGGTGATCTATGTACTTATGTTATTATTAATATTATTAATATTATTTAATGTTGTTGTTATTAACAGTTTTCTTAAATGCTTAAAAAAAGCATTTAAAGAACGTTTTTTTGTCAGAGCTCTTGTTATTATTAATTTTGGCATTCATTTTCATTTTTACACCAGACACGTATATCGGTTCAAAATATCGGTTATCGGTCTACTTGATCTGTAATAATCGGTATCGGTATCGGCCCTGAAAAACACATATCGGTCGACCCCTAGATATTTATGTAAAAAAAAAAAAATCTTGGTTCATTTTAACTTATTAAAAAAAATCCAGATTTTTTTATTAAGGTTTCCACAAATATAATAAGCAGCACAACTGTTTTCAACATTGATAATAATAAGAAATGTTTCTTGAGCAGCAAATCCTCATATGAGAATGATTTCTGAAGATCATGTGACACTGAAGACTGAAGTAATGATGCTGAAAACTCACAGTTGTGTCACACGAATAAATTACATTTGAAAACATATTCAAATAGAAAACAGCTATTTTAAAGTTTTTTGATTTTGCCATGTTCTACCTTTATTAGGAAAGCACAGTGATTTAGACGGGATGTAAAGTGGGAGAGAGAGAGAGGACGGGATCCGGAAAGGTCCCCGAGCTGGGACACCTGAAGTACAACGGCTATATATCAGCATGCTGCTGACAAAAACAGATATTATAAATTATATTATTTTAATACGGTCTAATAAATACAACCTTGAAGTCTCTTTCACAAAGTATACAAATAAATAAACCAATCCCAATCTGGTATAAACTGTGAATGTCTCAACATTTATCAGAGTAAAAGGTACCCAGAGTTTAATTTGTCTCCTTATTAATAATGTTCTATTTTGTACTGTTTATTATTTATGCATATTTTTGCATGCGGTTGCTGTTTTTCTGAACCCATCTATCCATCCATAGCACTGAAGCAGAATCTACACATGTAGACCCTGACAGTAAATGATGACACGGATTTAGAGACGTTCTGTACTTTTACTTGCACAGGAAAAGCAGATAAGCATCAACCATGAAACATCCATTTAAGAGGAAATGCATTCAGCACAGAATCCCACTGACACAATTTGGGACTAAATTGCTCTCCAAGTTGTTGTAATGCTAACTTTCACAAGCATACCCACGTACACATGCACTCTTAACTGCTGAAGAACTATAAAGTCTCATAAAGTTCAAGAGGTTCAAAAGTGACGAAACAGTCGAGTGCTGTCTTGCAGCTTCAGGCCACACAAACATATACAAAGAGTGTGTGTGCTCTTTAATATCCACACAAAAGCAGCGACAGGCATCTCATCTCACAGAGTCAGATACTGACCCAAGACTATTTTAAACAGGATCTTTGCACCGAGGGAAACAGCATGTTGGGGAACTTGTTCGACTGACAATTTAGATCCAGTCTTGCAACATATCCAAGACCACAGTAATGGCAGCTGATAACCTCGAGCAAAGGTATTTGTCCGTGCAAACAAAGGATCGATTGTGTTACTTATTCTGGTCTTTAAAAACAAGATGCTGGGAGGTAAGAACGAGTAAGGTTATTGTCAAGAAACAGAGATGACTCAGAAGAGAGATCACATTGCCACAAAGTAAAAAAATATATTAAAAATACTAATTAAAATACAAAGTATATATATATTAGGGGTGTAACGGTACATATGTACTGAACAAATACAGCATTGTTTTAAACACTGCACGAGAGGAACTTCGTTGGAAACGTCCAGTTTTATATATTGTTACTTTTGATAAGAAACAAAGTTTCATCTTTCAAATTATGTCAATTTTTTTCAGGAAATTCAAGCACTAAATGCCGTTTTGATGGCATCGCTGACAGATCGCTGTATAAACGCTACGGCTGGGTACCGAACTCAGGACTTTTGAGGGTACCGACCGATAGGCGTCGGTTCTACAGAGTACCGATTCACATTAAATCATTCGGTACACAATTTTGGTACCTGAGAACCCATTTAGGCACACGAGAGAGAGAGAGAGAGCGAGAGAGAGCGAGAGAGAGAGAGAGACAGAGAGCGAGAGAGAGAGAGCGAGAGAGAGAGAGAGCGAGAGAGCGAGAGACAGAGCGAGAGAGACAGCGAGAGAGAGAGCGAGAGAGAGAGCGAGAGAGAGAGCGAGAGAGAGAGCGAGAGAGAGAGCGAGAGAGAGAGCGAGAGAGAGAGCGAGAGACAGAGCGAGAGACAGAGCGAGAGACAGAGCGAGAGACAGAGCGAGAGACAGAGCGAGAGACAGAGCGAGAGACAGAGCGAGAGACAGAGCGAGAGACAGAGCGAGAGACAGAGCGAGAGACAGAGCGAGAGACAGAGCGAGAGAGAGAGACAGACATAGAGACAGAGAGAGAGAGCGAGAAACAGAGCGAGAGAGAGAGACAGAGAGACAGAGAGAGAGAGCGAGAAACAGAGCGAGAGAGAGAGCAAGAGACAGAGAGAGAGCGCGAGAAACAGAGCGAGAGACAGAGCGAGAGACAGAGCGAGAGACAGAGAGAGACAGAGCGAGAGACAGAGCGAGAGACAGAGCGAGAGAGAGAGAGAGAGAGAGTGCAAGCGAGAGAGCCCCTGTGACATGATGTCACCCCTGCAACTCTTTAAAACACTACACACAGGGCAAACCGAACTGTTCTGAAGTGTGCTTATATTTCTAGGGTCATATGGTTTCAGATTAATGTGGACAGGATGGCGGAGTCCATTCATAAAAACGGAATTTACTCTAAAGCACGGAACGCCACGGAATTCGTCAATTTTTGGATGAATAGACGAAGGTCTGTCACTTAATTGGAATCGTGAAATGAACTAGTGTATGTGAATATTAAAATGCAAAAAACGGTTTAAATACTAATCCTGCATGTTACGCTAGCCTTGGAATGTATGAATGGCAGAGACGCGGTTTTGTTTACAACACTCTTGTTTTAAGTTCAAACTGCTATTGATTATTTTATTCTAAAATAAATAGTAATTAAATAAGTTAGTTAAGGGCGTAGTTGTTAATGGTAACCTTATAGTAATGTAAAAAGGCTCCCTATAGGCCTAGTTAAGAGCATAAGCTGAGGTAGATTTTTATCCAAGAAAATGTTAATTATAATTGAATTTATTTAAAGAAAGAGCAATTTGTTCAGTAAACCACTGTTTAATTACAAAAAAAGAAACCGTTTTTTCCCTCTGCTGTACTGAAACCATACCGAACCATGACGTCAATACCGAACCATCATCTTTGTGTACTGTACACCTCTAAAATGTATAAATAAATAATATCAAATCAAAGTTTAAAATATTGTATTTAATCTTATAGCTGTCTGGTTTTGCTCATGGCTTAAAGTGCTTCAACGAAGACTTAAATCAGTAGCACTTTATTTTACAGTCCTGTTCTGCATGTACATACTATGTAGGGAGTGAAATAGTTTCCTTTATTAAATTAATTCCTCATGAAGACAAAACTCAGGAACTCACAGATGCCATGCAATACAACAAAACAAATCTGGAGAAGAGATCTCCAAAGAGATTGTAGAGAGGCTTTAATCAAGCCAGACGCTCAGGAACTCTTACAATGCTAATGTCCTGCCACAAAACAAAGTCTTCAATCAGGCTGTGATCTCATCAGACAAGAAGATCTGAGACAAAGACCATTCACCCATCCTTTCCCCCTGGGCTCATGGTCCTGCTCTCTGAAAGTTGACAAAGAAATGCCAAGAACTACTCTTACATAATATTTACTATATCTTCAGAAGTCATGAGTGTAAACCTTTCATGTTTGGTATCATTTTAAAGGTCTCTGTGCAATCTCAATTTCACAGTAGTCACTTGTATTATGAGAAATATTGAAAGCTTAAGTTAACTCTGTACTTCTGTTGTGGGCGGTCTCCTTTCAAAATCTGATAAACATTGCTCTTACAGGTGTGACCATTTGGGGAACGAGAACAGTTCCTACTGAAGTTTCTCATCCCCAATACACAGATGTAGGGTGAATCCCATTTCTGTGTCTTACCCCTTCCCCTTAATTTTGCGCGTTCACGTGAGAGTAAGGGCTAATTCTGGTTTTGATCGAGGGGTAGGGGTAGGGGAAGGGGTAGATACCTCTTAAAACCAAGCATTTCCGCGAGCTTACTTGAAACCAAGGGTACCCAGAACACACTGCGGCCAGTATTTTCAGCTTAAATCATTTATTTAAAATTACGACAGTCTTGTTTTGTGCTCTACACAGTCCTGTAACTTACATATACATTTACTACCATGCTCTTAATTGAAACGGTAAAAAAAAACAAAAAAACCCGCTATTTTTCCACGCTATCGTTACATTGCTGATTTTCAAAACAGTCCCGCATTTCTCTTAAGAGAAAACATCTCTAAAACCCACGCAATCGACAAACACACACTTTTAGACAGAGAGTTTGAGATCAAACACACACTTTTAGACGGAGAGTTTGTGATCAAACACACACTTTTAGATGGAGAGTTTGTGATCAAACACACACTTTTAGACGGAGAGTTTGTGATCAAACACACACTTTTAGACGGAGAGTTTGAGATCAAACACACACTTTTAGACGGAGAGTTTGAGATCAAACACACACTTTTAGACGGAGAGTTTGTGATCAAACACACACTTTTAGACGGAGAGTTTGTGATCAAACACACACTTTTAGACGGAGAGTTTGAGATCAAACACACACTTTTAGACGGAGAGTTTGAGATCAAACACACACTTTTAGACGGAGAGTTTGAGATCAAACACACACTTTTAGACGGAGAGTTTGAGATCAAACACACACTTTTAGACGGAGAGTTTGTGATCAAACACACACTTTTAGACGGAGAGTTTGAGATCAAACACACACTTTTAGACGGAGAGTTTGAGATCAAACACACACTTTTAGACGGAGAGTTTGTGATCAAACACACACTTTTAGACGGAGAGTTTGTGATCAAACACACACTTTTAGACGGAGAGTTTGAGATCAAACACACACTTTTAGACGGAGAGTTTGTGATCAAACACACACTTTTAGACGGAGAGTTTGTGATCAAACACACACTTTTAGACGGAGAGTTTGTGATCAAACACACACTTTTAGACGGAGAGTTTGTGATCAAACACACACTTTTAGATGGAGAGTTTGTGATCAAACACACACTTTTAGACGGAGAGTTTGTGATCAAACACACACTTTTAGACGGAGAGTTTGAGATCAAACACACACTTTTAGACGGAGAGTTTGTGATCAAACACACACTTTTAGACGGAGAGTTTGAGATCAAACACACACTTTTAGACGGAGAGTTTGAGATCAAACACACACTTTTAGACGGAGAGTTTGTGATCAAACACACACTTTTAGACGGAGAGTTTGTGATCAAACACACACTTTTAGACGGAGAGTTTGTGATCAAACACACACTTTTAGACGGAGAGTTTGTGATCAAACACACACTTTTAGACGGAGACTTTGTGATCAAACACACACTTTTAGACGGAGAGTTTGTGATCAAACACACACTTTTAGACGGAGAGTTTGTGATCAAACACACACTTTTAGACGGAGAGTTTGTGATCAAACACACACTTTTAGACGGAGAGTTTGTGATCAACACTTGTCTCCTCTGGTGGCGTAGCAGCAGCTAGCGACGATGTATGATGACGTAACAGTAACCAAGTGGCGTCTCATTTCATAGGGGTATGTTTTCACCCCTAGCGCTTACCACTCGGTTTCGAGGGACAAGGGCTAGGGGTAAGACGAAGGGGAAGGGGTAAGACAGAGAAATGGGATTCACCCGTAATCTGTTTTGGGGCAGAGAACAAATGTTTACGGCCCTTTTGTTCTGGGAGTATTTAAGGGGAAGCTGCAAATCAGTCATGGCGATTCTGTAGCCAGATCAGTGTATTTCATATGCTCCATGCTAGGGTTGTAACGGTATGATTATCGTCTCAGAAAATATCATGGTTTCACGGTATCATGGTATACGGTATTAAACAATCAAAACAGTTTTTTTTGGTTGAACAAATGTTTGGAAGCATGTTTTTATTCAAATTGCATTAATCAAAAACAATCAAGTAAATTTAATCGATTATATACTAGTTTAACAACTTATATTCACCATTACTAATTCATAAATTCCGGTTTAACTTAATTTTTCTGGATTCTGTACTTTTATGATAAAATACAAATATACTATCAAAAATGGTGGTAATGAAATTAATGTATAAAGCTTTAACAATTTAATTAAAGCTTTAAAATGTAATCAAATGAAAATAACTTTTACCCTTTTTTATTGTAAATTAATTTGTCATGACTGGATTCTGGGATTCACTGCGCATCACGGAAATCATAAGGCTTTAACCCAGGGGCGGCGCTAGGGGTGGGCTAAGGGGGCTGAAGCCCCGAATGTTTTCAGTAAAGCCCCTAATGTTTTTATTACCATGCCTCGTAAGCACTATCACTGAGTTTTCATGCGCAATAAAATGTTTATTTCAACTGCAGATTTGTTCTCTGCACATATAACAGTGTCAACTTTACGTTGTCATTCATTCACTCCCGATAAGGATCGCCCACTGAGGCTCGTAGCCATTTTGACTGACATGTAAACTGGCCAACCGACGATAAGAAGTTATAGGATCTATATGATCCAGCCAATGAGATCAGATCTTGGGGAGTCAGGCGGTTCATTGGTGTGTGGTATTTTACAAAAAAAGAAACCGTTTTTTCCCTCTGCTGTACTGAAATAATATCGAACCATGACGTCAATACCGAACCATCATCTTTGTGTACTGTACACCTCTAAAACGTATAAATAAATAATATCAAATCAAAGTTTATAATATTGTATTTAATCTTATAGCTGTCTGGTTTTGCTCATGCTCACTTTATTTTACAGTCCTGTTCTGCATGTACATACTATGTAGGGAGTGAAATAGTTTCCTTTATTAAATTAATTCCTCATGAAGACAAAACTCAGGAACTCACAGATGCCATGAAATACAACAAAACAAATCTGGAGAAGAGATCTCCAAAGAGATTGTAGAGAGGCTTTGATCAAGCCAGACGCTCAGGAACTCTTACAATGCTAATGTCCTGCCACAAAACAATAAACTCTTCAATCAGGCTGTGATCTCATCAGACAAGAAGATCTGAGACAAAGACCATTCACCCATCCTTTCCCCCTGGGCTCATGGTCCTGCTCTCTGAAAGTTGACAAAGAAATGCCAAGAACTACTCTTACATAATATTTACTATATCTTCAGAAGTCATGAGTGTAAACCTTTCATGTTTGGTATCATTTTAAAGGTCTCTGTGCAATCTCAATTTCACAGTAGTCACTTGTATTATGAGAAATATTGAAAACTTAAGTTAACCATGTTCTTCTGTTGAGGGCGGTCTCCTTTCAAAATCTGATAAACATTTATCTTACAGGTGTGACCATTTGGGGAACGAGAACAGCTCCTACTGAAGTTTCTCATCCCCAATACACAGATGTAGGGTGAATCCCATTTCTCTGTCTTACCCCTTCCCCTTAATTTTGCGCATTCACGTGAGAGTAAGGGCTAATTCTGGTTTTGATCGAGGGGTAGGGGTAAGGGGAAGGGGTAGATACCTCTTAAAACCAAGCATTTCCGCGAGCTTACTTGAAACCAAGGGGTACCAGAACACACTGCGGCCAGATCATCACGAGAGTATTTTCATCTTAAATAATTTATTTAAAATTACGACAGTCTTGTTTTGTGCTCTACACAGTCCTGTAACTTACATATATATTTGCAACCATGTTCTTAATTGAAACGGTTTAAAAAAACAAAAATCGATATTTTTCCACGCTATCGTTACATTGCTGATTTGCACAACAGTCCCGCATTTCTCTGACGAGAGAAAACATCACTAAAACCCTCGACAAACACACACTTTTAGACGGAGAGTTTGAGATCAAACACACACTTTTAGCCGTAGAGTTTGAGATCAAACACACACTTTTAGATGGAGTTTGTGATCAAACACACACTTTTAGACGGAGAGTTTGTGATCAAACACACACTTTTAGACGGAGAGTTTGTGATCAAACACACTTTTAGACGGAGAGTTTGAGATCAAACACACACTTTTAGACGGAGAGTTTGTGATCAAACACACACTTTTAGACGGAGAGTTTGTGATCAAACACACACTTTTAGACGGAGAGTTTGTGATCAAACACACACTTTTAGACGGAGAGTTTGAGATCAAACACACACTTTTAGACGGAGAGTTTGTGATCAAACACACTTTTAGACGGAGAGTTTGTGATCAAACACACACTTACAGACGGAGAGTTTGAGATCAAACACACACTTTTAGACGGAGAGTTTGTGATCAAACACACACTTTTAGACGGAGAGTTTGTGATCAAACACACACTTTTAGACGGAGAGTTTGTGATCAAACACACACTTTTAGACGGAGAGTTTGTGATCAAACACACACTTTTAGACGGAGAGTTTGTGATCAAACACACTTTTAGACGGAGAGTTTGTGATCAAACACACACTTTTAAACGGAGAGTTTGTGATCAAACACACACTTTTAGACGGAGAGTTTGTGATCAAACACACACTTTTAGACGGAGAGTTTGAGATCAAACACACACTTTTAGACGGAGAGTTTGTGATCAAACACACACTTTTAGACGGAGAGTTTGTGATCAAACACACACTTTTAGACGGAGAGTTTATGATCAAACACACACTTTTAGACGGAGAGTTTGTGATCAAACACACACTTTTAGACGGAGAGTTTGTGATCAAACACACACTTTTAGACGGAGAGTTTGTGATCAAACACACTTTTAGACGGAGAGTTTGTGATCAAACACACACTTTTAGACGGAGAGTTTGTGATCAAACACACACTTTTAGACGGAGAGTTTGTGATCAAACACACACTTTTAGACGGAGAGTTTGTGATCAAACACACTTTTAGACGGAGAGTTTGAGATCAAACACACACTTTTAGACGGAGAGTTTGTGATCAAACACACACTTTTAGACGGAGAGTTTGTGATCAAACACACACTTTTATACGGAGAGTTTGTGATCAAACACACACTTTTAGACGGAGAGTTTGTGATCAAACACACACTTTTAGACGGAGAGTTTGTGATCAAACACACACTTTTAGACGGAGAGTTTGTGATCAAACACACACTTTTAGACGGAGAGTTTGTGATCAAACACACACTTTTAGACGGAGAGTTTGTGATCAATCACACACTTTTAGATGGAGAGTTTGTGATCAAACACACACTTTTAGACGGAGAGTTTGAGATCAAACACACACTTTTAGACGGAGAGTTTGTGATCAAACACACACTTTTAGACGGAGAGTTTGTGATCAAACACACACTTTTAGACGGAGAGTTTGAGATCAACACTTGTCTCCTCTGGTGACGTAGCAGCAGCTAGCGACGATGTATGATGACGTAAAAGTAACCAAGTGGTGTCTCGTTTCATAGGGGCATGTTTTCACCCCTAGCGCTTACCACTCGGTTTCGAGGGACAAAGGCTAGGGGTAAGAGAGAAATGGGATTCACCCGTAATCTGTTTTGGGGCAGAGAACAAATGTTTACGGCCCTTTTGTTCTGGGAGTATTTAAGGGGAAGCTGCAAATCAGTCATGGCGATTCTGTAGCCAGATCAGTGTATTTCATATGCTCCATGCTAGGGTTGTAACGGTATGATTATCGTCTCAGAAAATATCATGGTTTCGCGGTATCACGGTATTAAACAATCAAAACAAGTTTTTTTTGGTTGAACAAATGTTTGGAAGCATGTTTTTATTCAAATTGCATTAATCAAAAACAATCAAGTAAATTTAATCATTGATTATATATTAGTTTAACAACTTATATTCACCATTACTAATTCATAAATTCCGGTTTGACTTAATTTTTCTGGATTCTGTACTTTTATGATAAAATACAAATATACTATCAAAAATGGTGGTAATGAAATTAATGTATAAAGCTTTAACAATTGAATTAATGCTTTAAAATGTAATCAAATGAAAATAACTTTTACCCTTTTTATTGTAAATTAATTTGTCATGAGTGGATTCTGGGATTCACTCCACATCACGGAAATCATAAGACTGTAATCTTAAGTTATAAATGGGACATAACTGTATCTGCACAGAGGGATGCTGTTCTGAAATATAGGTAAACATGTTCGATGTGTTTCCTCTTTTTGCAGCCGCTTTGTGACCAGTTTTTGTTAACTGTGTCCTATCCTCAAGGACAAACAAGCGTTAGTCTTTTCTATATTCAAAGTAACATTATTCCCATACTGCTTATCATAGTTTATAGTTGGACGAGGGATAGAGATTAGAGATAACGGCCTCCGTCTCTGATGTTGTCTCCGCTGCACGTGTGGTGGAGCAAGAGAACAGTTAAGTGGAAAGATGTTGCCTCGGCTGAGGTGAAATACTGCATCTTTTATTTTCTCCAAATACCGTAGATAAGCAAATGTACACGGTATGATAATCGTACGTGTTTATATCTTGATATATCGTCATACCGGTATATCGTTACAACCCTATTCCATGCTATGTATCTTCCTGAAGTCAGGTATACTTTTTTACTCTTAAGGCCCGTACACACCGGGACGAATATCGGCGCGCGTTATTCGCCAGCGTTTTTCAATGCGTTTTTTGTGTTCACATCCAACGATTTTCGCTGACGATGAGCCGAGATGAACATGCAAATTCATTCCCTGACATTAGATGGCGCTTAATGTAAAAGAAATCCCGGCACACGGTGGCGTGCTCGCATCTTTATCAGCTTCTTCAGGGTATCATGCTACCACGTACACATGCACTCTTAACTGCTGAAGTACTATAAAGTCTCATAAAGGTCAAGAGGTTCAAAAGTGACGAAACAGTCAGTTCAGGCCACACAAACATATACAAAGAGTGTGTGTGCGCTTTAATATCCACACAAAAGCAGCGACAGGCATCTCATCTCACAGAGTCAGATACTGACCCAAGTCTATTTTAAACAGGATCTTTGCACCGAGGGAAACCGCATGTTAGGGAACTTGTTCGACTGACAATTTAGATCCAGTCTTGCAACATATCCAAGACCACAGTAATGGCAGCTGATAACCTCGAGCAAAGGTATTTAATGGCAGGCTTGTCCGTGCAAACAAAGGATCGATTGTGTTACTTATTCTGGTCTTTAAAAACAAGATGCTGGGAGGTAAGAACGTAAGGTTATTGTCAAGAAACAGAGCTGACTCAGAAGAGAGATCACATTGCCACAAAGTAAAAAAATATATTAAAAATACTAATTAAAATACAAAGTATATATATTAGGGGTGTAACGGTACACATGTACTGAACAAATACAGCATTGTTTTAAACACTGCACGAGAGGAACTTCGTTGGAAACGTCCAGTTTTATATATTGTTACTTTTGATAAGAAACAAAGTTTCATCTTTCAAATTATGTCCATTTTTTTCAGGAAATTCAAGCACTAAATGCCGTTTTGATGGCATCGCTGACAGATCGCTGTATAAACGCTACGGCTGGGTACCGAACTCGGGACTTTTGAGGGTACCGACCAATAGGCGTCGGTTCTACAGAGTACCGATTCACATTAAATCATTCGGTACACAATTTTGGTACCTGAGAACCCATTTAGGCACACGAGAGAGAGAGAGAGAGAGAGAGAGAGAGCAAGAGAGAGAGAGAAACAGAGAGAGCGAGCGAGACAAGAGCGAGAGAGAGAGCGAGAGAGAGAGGGAGAGAGAGAGAGAGCGAGAGAGAGAGAGAGAGAGAGAGAGAGAGAGAGACAGAGAGAGACAGAGAGAGAGAGAGACAGAGAGAGAGAGAGAGACAGAGAGAGACAGAGAGATAGAGAGAGCGAGAGAGAGCGAGAGAGAGAGACAGAGAGAGACAGAGCGAGAGAGAGACAGAGAGAGAGAGAGACAGAGAGAGAGAGAGAGACAGAGAGAGACAGAGCGAGAGAGAGAGCGAGAGAGAGAGCGAGAGAGAGAGCGAGAGAGAGAGCGAGAGAGAACGAGAGCGAGAGAGAGACAGAGAGCGAGAGAGAGCGAGCGAGAGAGCCCCTGTGACATGATGTCACCCCTGCAACTCTTTAAAACACTACACACAGGGCAAACCGAACTGTTCTGAAGTGTGCTTATATTTCTAGGGTCATATGGTTTCAGATTAATGTGGACAGGATGGCGGAGTCCATTCATAAAAACGGAATTTACTCTAAAGCACGGAACGCCACGGAATTCGTCAATTTTTGGATGAATAGACGAAGGTCTGTCACTTAATTGGAATCGTGAAATGAACTAGTGTATGTGAATATTAAAATGCAAAAAACGGTTTAAATACTAATCCTGCATGTTACGCTAGCCTTGGAATGTATGAATGGCAGAGACGCGGTTTTGTTTACAACAGTCTTGTTTTAGGTTCAAACTGCTGTTGATTATTTTATACAAGAATAAATAATTAAATAAGTTAGTTAAGGGCGTAGTTGTTAATGGTAACCTTATAGTAATGTAAAAAGGCTCCCTATAGGCCTAGTTAAGAGCATAAGCTGAGGTAGATTTTTATCCAAGAAAATGTTAATTATAATTGAATTTATTTAAAGAAAGAGCAATTTGTTCAGTAAACCACTGTTTAATTACAAAAAAAAGAAACCGTTTTTCCCTCTGCTGTACTGAAATCATACCAAACCATGACGTCAATACCGAACCATCATCTTTGTGTACTGTACACCTCTAAAATGTAATATCAAATCAAAGTTTATAATATTGTATTTAATCTTGTAGCTGTCTGGTTTTGCTCATGGCTTAAAGTGCTTCAACAAAGACTTAAATCAGTAGCACTTTATTTTACAGTCCTGTTCTGCATGTACATACTATGTAGGGAGTGAAATAGTTTCCTTTATTAAATTAATTCCTCATGAAGACAAAACTCAGGAACTCACAGATGCCATGCAATACAACAAAACAAATCTGGAGAAGAGATCTCCAAAGAGATTGTAGAGAGGCTTTGATCAAGCCAGACGCTCAGGAACTCTCAATGCTAATGTCCTGCCACAAAACAAAGTCTTCAATCAGGCTGCGATCTCATCAGACAAGAAGATCTGAGACAAAGACCATTCACTCATCCTTTCCCCCTGGGCTCATGGTCCTGCTCTCTGAAAGTTGACAAAGAAATGCCAAAAACTACTCTTACATAATATTTACTATATCTTCAGAAGTCATGAATGTAAACCTTTCATGTTTGGTATCATTTTAAAGGTCTCTGTGCAATCTCAATTTCACAGTAGTCACTTGAATTATGAGAAAAATTGAAAACTTAAGTTAACTCTGTACTGTTGTTGTGGGCGGTCGCCTTTCAAAATCTGATAAACATTGCTCTTACAGGTGTGACCATTTGGGGAACGAGAACAGCTCCTACTGAAGTTTCTCATCCACAATACACAGATGTAATCTGTTGTGGGGCAGAGAACAAATGTTTACGGCCCTTTTGTTCTGGGAGTATTTAAGGGGAAGCTGCAAATCAGTCATGTTTCTGTAGCCAGATCAGTGTATTTCATATGCTCCATGCTAGGGTTGTAACGGTATGAGATTTTCACGGTATGAAAATAGTCTCAGAAAATATCATGGTATTAAACAATCAATACAAGTTTTTTTTTGGTTGAACAAAATGTTTGGAAGCATGTTTTTATTCAAATTGCATTAATCAAAAACAATCAAGTAAATTTAATCATTGATTATATATTAGTTTAACAACTTATATTCACCATTACTAATTCATAAATTCTGGTTTAGCTTAATTTTTCTGGATTCTGTACTTTTATGATAAAATAAAAATATACTATCAAAAATGGTGGTAATGAAATTAATGTATAAAGCTTTAACAATTTAATTAATGCTTTAAAATGTAATCAAATAAAAATAACTTTTACCCTTTTTATTGTAAATTCATTTGTCATGACTGGATTCTGGGATTCACTCCGCATCACGGAAATCATAAGACTGTAACCTTAAGTTATAAATGGGACATAACTGTATCTGCACAGAGGGATGCTGTTCTGAAATATCGGTAAACATCGAGGTGTTTCCTCTTTTTGCAGCCGCTTTGCGACCACAATTTTTGTGAACTGTGTCTATCCTCGAGGACAAACAAGCGTTAGTCTTTTCTATATTCAAAGTAACATTATTCCCATACTGCTAATCATAATTTATATTTGGACGTGGGATAGAGATAGAGATAACGCCTCTGTCTCTGATGTTGTCTCCGTGGAGCAAGAGAACAGTTAAGAGGAAAGATGTTGCCTCGGCGCAGGTGAGATACTGCGTCTTTTATTTTCTCCAAATACCGTAGATAAGCAAATGTACACCGTATGATAATCATACCTGTTTATATCGTGATATATCGTCATACCGGTATATCGTTACAACCCTACTCCATGCTATGTATCTTCCTGAAGTCAGGTATACTTTTTTACTCTTAGATTCATCTTTGAACCACCGATGTTAGGTATTTTCTTATTTTTGAATTGGCTTCTTATTGTTTAATTAGCCTATGCAATTGGCATGACACGTTTTGACCTGACTAATAATAAATTGTTATATTTCATTTATTCTGAACTGTCCTGAAATCATTATGACTATTTGACTGAGGAGGCTTTTGTTAGCGCGAATCTACAGCCAGGATAGTTCAAGCTGAAGGTTCATGAATGAACGGAGCAGTAGGCACGTCATCGGAGACCTCAGATTTCTCTCTATCGCTGGTGTTAGCAAGTTGTATGGGAAAAGAACAAGTAAACTATACTTTTCACCATAAGCAAGCAGTTGGCGGCAGACAATTAGGTATTAGTCTACCCACACCCTCTGACTAACATCAGACTGGAGAGTTTTTTGCCTGTGAGATCTACGCAAATACCCGGGGCGTGAGACTCTATGCGACTTTAGGTCCCCAGAGAATAGATAATTGAAAGTATGGGATGTCTAGAATAATAAAATATCTAAAATAATATACAATTTATATCTGTGATCTGTTTTTAATTAAGAATGTTACACTGTTGATCACTTGAAATTGGAGTCAGATTGTACACGGGGCTAGACTAGAATTAAAACTAAATCCAGATAAATTCAGAGGCGCAAGTAAAAGACCGAACATGCATTAAACCTTCGTCCATTCTGCTTTTGGGCCGGCGGGTGCCTTCTTACACTATGTACTATTATTATAGAAATTACAATAACTGGGTGATAACTAGTTACTAACCCTGAACCCACGTAGTTAATTTATACAAGCCAGTGTTTCTTGGGTAAGTACACTGTAAGAACACAAACTGTAAAATAAAGTGTAACCCTTAATTATAAAATCCTTCAGGAACAAATGCAGCTGAAAAAGTGGAGGGACACGGTGGCACTCTGCTGTATAAAAGCCTTGCAGCCCAACTCTCTGCTGATTAATCGTGTTAGAGAAAAAGCTATGTTTTTGAAACATGATTCAATATTACATTTTAGCCCACATTCATCAATATTGCAATTTGCGTATGAACACGGTGTTATGTTTAGAGATGCACCGATTGCAATTTTCTTGGCCGATACCGATTTTTGCCAATTCCGATTTTCTTTCTAAGAACTATAATTGACAGCATATACAAACAAAAATATATGCACATTTCAACAATTTTTTTTTAACATAAAATAAATTAAACATTACAATTCCCCCAATCTGGACTGAGTTTGATTTTCTCTCACTTAAACAACTCTCAAATAAAGTGCTCTGTGACTGGAAAGAGAAATATATATTTAACTTAAAATGAATTGCTTTATGTAACAAAACATGTAATTTCGCACTGTTTATAAATGGTCGTTTCTTCCCCTAACCTTATTAAATGTGTCATCTTTCACATCAAATTCTTACTTTGTTTAAATTAGAATAACAAAAAACTTGTTGTTGTTACCATTCAGATGAAATTAGTGTTAACAAACTCTATATTTCCACTGCTGAGGAAACAGAAGCTGCATCTGAACAGGTATTAGATGCATTTACACTGCAACATTTCAAATGCATAAATAATTGTATAAGATTAATGTTTTACATCTTTTTTTAAAACATACAAATAAATGTTGAAAAAATGCAATGATACTTTTAAATATGACTAAACCACCAGTAGGTGGCGGAAAATGTCTGTTTTAATGAGCGAGTCATTTATTAATTAATTCAACCGATTCATTCAAACGGCTGATTCATTCAGAAACGAGTCAATTGGCTGTCCTTATGAATGGGCCACTGAATCACTGACTCACTCGATTCATTCAAACACGTGGATTCATTCAGTAACCAAACACCGCTGTGTGTTTCTCAGATACACACAACACTTCTGCTGTGGCTTTGATTGAAACTAGTCAGTATTTTGTCTAAAATCACTTAATTTTAACTTCTTATTTATTGAAATACTATTGTATAAAATCAGTCACATTGCATTGGAAACATCATGGCTGTCTAATGTGGCTTACCTAAACCATATTTTGTAAATCTATTTTTTTTCTACCGCAGTATGCACCTATACATTTCTGAGAGTTACTTGTATGTGCTGTCTCTCTCACACACTCACTCAGGCTGTTCAAGGCACGAAATAAATACATTATAAATTGCCGTTTACAATGAATGCCATTAAAATTAGAATCATTCTCACGTGAAACGACATGTATACTCGCGACTGTGATATCTACTGTGAGTGTGCGCGTGGCTGTGACGTCTCTGCCTGCGCCGCTGGCAATAATAGGATCGGCTAGGAATCAGCAAGACGTGAGACTGACCGGTCGGTCACCGATCCGGGGCCGGTCATGCCAGAAATCGGCCGATTCCGATCACTGGCCGGTCAATCGGTGCATCTCTAGTTATGTTTGCGCTGAGCTCCACTGCAAAAAGCACTGTTTAAGCCTCTAGCCATGCCTGGCCCATGCAGCCTTCACACCACGGGCCGTCCCATTACTGTACCTATCACAGGTCATCTTTGAGTCCTGCAGCCTACTGCCAGACTGGAAGGCTTGGAAGAAAGCTGTGGAGGGATTCCTGGACTCCATCCAGCGGAAAGAGAGAAATAGAAAAGGTTACGTGAGAAATGAAAAGTACAGGCCAAAGAGGAAATCATAGGCGTGTTTATTTGTAGTCTGCTTAGTCTGTAATGTTTAAAACAACAAAAGAACAGTTCAGGTTAACCGGGCAATATATAAGATATTCACTATATATAAATTATAATATATATATCAGTGCTGTGTATCACCAGCAAAGTCATGATACGATATGCATCACGATACGGGACTGCACTGAATTTCACCTCAGAATAATTTAGTAAAACAGCTGTTTATTAAACACTGCATACTACAGGGCCTTTGCTGACTATAGGCAGAGCAGCAGTTGACCTCTGCATTATGAAGGGCCTCCATATCTGTACAATATAGGTAATGGCATATGTTTAATGTGTACACTGGGCACTCCCCACCAGGTACAATATTCTGATTGTTAGCATATTGTTTTTAAGCCCATAAATAATAATGTACTCGTTCTAATACATTTATATTGTAATGTACTCAATATATTAAACAATAATCTTAACATTGCTGGTAGGTTATCATTGCACAAATTAACACGCTCTTCAAATTTAAAAAAAATTAAAATTAGAAGTGTCTAAACTAATTCAGTCTTCACTGTATCTCACGCACGCAATTACACACGCACACTAATATACAAGCTGTACACTCACTACTTTACATTGTAGCAAAGTGTCATTTCTTCAGTGTTGTCACATGAAAAGGTATAATAAAATATTTACAATAATGTGAGGGGTGTACTCACTTCTGTGAGATACTGTATAACATTATATGCATGTAGTTTTAAGGCAGCTTTAATCGTCTTTTTGGTAACTTCGTGTCTTAACTGACCACGACATTGCTTGCTCATACTTTATTTCGTGCTTTGATATGAAATGATAATGGCTACAGGGCGCGTTGGCGCATTTGTGAGTGCAATATATATATGCAATGATTCTACTGATGCAAATTAGGCAACAACATGATTAGTACAATGTTTTTAATTCACGTTTGTGACCATTAAGTTTCATACCATGCCAGAATCAGATTATTTATAGATTTTTTTTAAAGCATATCATTAAATATGCGTGAATCGTATGTGATTAATTGCACAGCCCTACTAAGAATGATCACAAAATTCAAGATTTGGGGCAGAAAATGTGTCTATATATATATATTGTTTATTTGAATTAATATCACACAAACCTATGTATCATATCAGAAGATATCAGAGTCATAGGTGAACACAGCATGTGTTCTAATTTAAAAATATCTCACTGACATTCAAAGATATGAATTATGACCCAAAGCATCTAAATGAAGATTGGTCCGTTATAAAAAGCTGAAAAATCACTCAAGTTTTTGTGATCTCGACGAGGTAGGTGACCACAGGTGGTTACCATTTCCTCCATTTCCCCAAAATACCAGGACCTTTCCTTAAAGGAAAAGCACAGAATGTACTTTAGAGACCCTCCTCTCCTCTCTATATAGGAATGGGAGGGGACAGGAGTAGATTTACCTCATGTGTGAATATCTGGACTCTGAGCAAACAGCTTTTCCTAGAATCCGTGGAACACTAACTGCTCTCCGGTGGGGGCCGAGACCCCCAACCACACGCCTCTTTTCCTTCTTACCATGCATGTAACCTCACAGCGACGGCAGATTATATCTGGATCCAATAAACATCAGAATCAGTGCTTTAGAAAGCACTCGGCAGCTACGTGTTGAGACAAATATGCATTTGCTGCAATTCCAAACGTATGGATAACGTTACACATGAGCTAGCTGGATCGGATTGTAAAACCACGAGCCAATGAAAAACATACTATCAAAATGAGGTAACCAGGTTAGGGTAACCATAACAGTGGGTTTCCAGACAATATTATTATTTTATCACTGAGGTCATATATTTATAACTCTGAAGTGGATCAAAGCTAAATGGAGTTGTAATAAGAACATGGTTTGAAGAAGAATAAAGATAAAGTGGGAATCGTTATACAAACAACCAAAACAAGTCATTTGAAAAGTCCTTAACATTAAAAATACATGCTCTGCCTAAAGGGACGATTCCAACAAAAAGACGAGGAATTTGTTAATTATACTGCAATCTAAAGTACAAGCTATATTTTCTGTTTTTACATGTTTGCAGAGTTATGCATGCAGTGCATGTGATTATAAATAAAACTCATATAACACTAATAGTAAGGGATGTGCCAAGCCGATACTCTGTGTCTGTCCGATACAAATCTTTTTTTTGTCAGATAGGGTTTCAGACATATGGGACAGATTCACATCCTATACTGCGTGTCGTTGTTGTTGTTAATGTTAAGCAGGGCCGCATGATATATCGAGATATGCAATATGGCTTAGTGCAATTGTAAAAGTGTACAGGCTGTGATTTAATGAAATTAAAATATGAAGAGTTAATTCGCAAAAAAAAGATAAACGCCACTTTAAAAAAAATTGCAGTGCATTATTCTCCACATATAGAGTCAAATGAACCCTAAACACGATTTGTCAAAAAAGCCGGTATTGTCCACTTTCAAGTAGGGATGCACCGAATGTTCAGCAACCGAAATAGTTCGGCTGTAAATATGAAAAAACCTCTTTCGGTGTTCGGCCGAATAAGCGAAAAGACCGAATAATTTGTACCGAACAATGACGTTACGTGAACAAATAGAGGCGCGCACTAATGCAGCAAACATGTCTGCAGTGTGGAAGCATTTGAGTGAGTGAGTGAGTGAGTGAGTGAGAGAGTGAGTGAGTGAGAGAGTGAGTGAGTGAGTGAGTGAGTGAGTGAGTGAGTGAGTGAGTGAGTGAGTGATGAGAGAGAGAGAGAGAGAGAGAGAGAGAGAGAGAGAGAGAGAGAGAGAGAGAGAGAGAGAGAGAGAGAGAGAAGAGAAGAGAGAGAAGAGAAGAGAGAGAGAGAGAGAGAGAGTGAGTGAGTGAGTGAGTGAGTGAGTGAGTGAGTGAGTGAGTGAGTGAGTGAGTGAGTGAGTGAGTGAGTGAGTGAGTGAGTGAGTGAGAGAGTGAGAGAGTGAGTGAGTGAGTGAGTGAGTGAGTGAGTGAGTGAGTGAGTGAGTGAGTGAGTGAGTGAGAGAGAGTGAGTGAGTGAGAGTGAGAGAGAGTGAGAGAGAGAGTGAGAGAGAGTGAGTGAGTGTGAGAGAGAGTGAGAGAGTGAGTGAGTGAGTGTGAGAGAGAGTGAGTGAGTGAGTGAGTGAGTGAGTGAGTGAGTGAGTGAGTGAGTGAGTGAGTGAGTGAGTGAGTGAGTGAGTGAGTGAGTGAGTGAGTGTGAGAGTGAGTGAGTGAGTGAGTGAGTGAGTGAGAGAGTGAGTGAGAGAGTGAGAGAGAGTGAGAGAGAGTGACGCAGACATCATTACAAGCACAAAACACCGACAGCGAGTGACTGCTCAGCACTGCTTCTCATGTCTCCGATGAGAAGAGGAAGGGGTGGTGGTTGCTGGTTACTGTGATGATTGAAATCGTGAAATGGATTAGCAAATAAACTACAGAATGTTGTTTTCTAAAACACGCACAAATGGCATGTATTCAAACAGCGCTGCACGAGCTCGCGGCGCCAGGATTCAAAGTCCAAAGCGCGAGGAAATTCTGCGCTGAAACACTTACTCATCATTTGCTCATTTGAATAATTTTTTTAAAGGCGTGTGACAATGTGATACGTGTGACAAACATCTTCCCAAATTCTTAACGAGATATATCTGAGAAATATCTGCATGCTGTGGTCAACAAACATAAGCACTGAGGTCTTCCTGCATATTTCCGCCAAAATAAAAGTGCCATCAACATTCATAAATGTTAGTATTGTAATTTTACTCTTGTTCTGTAAAATAAAATAAAAAGACAATAATAATGATATAAATAATCACCCTACAACAGCTGTATTAATACATTTACTATAACATTCACCAAGTGTTCAAATTGGGATCTGTAATATTTTCTAATGTTTTAAAAGAAGTCTCTTTTGCTCAGCAAGGCTGCATTTATTTGTACAGAAAAAAATACAAGCCTGATTCAAGAAGGGTATTATTATAATAGTATTATTTTACTAACTTATTAATTTTAAGTTAAATTGTGCTTTGTTGGTATAATGTCTGATAGGGTGTATAAAAATATTCAGTGTTAAGTAATTTATTTATATTTTTATTTTTTTGTAAAGCAGGACTAAAGAGTCAAAAAATCTGATTTGGGCTATTTAATTTGCAAAATAGGCCTACATGGGGGAGAAATTTTTTGAAAAACCGTGTTCGGTATTCGGCCTTCGGCCCAATGGTTTCATTTTGTTCGGCTTTGGCCAAGAATTTTCATTTCGGTGCATCCCTACTTTCAAGGCATCCCGAGTTCACGTTTTACTACAGAAGCCGACAAGTGCCCTTATTGTTTGTGAACAGAAGCCGATAAGTCCATTTTAGCAAATCAGCACGCTGTATTCAGGTCAGGTGACAAGGCTACTTTCACTTTGAAAAGACGTGCTAGCTGAGAGGAGTTTCGTCAAAGCTGACCAAAAGTGATCGAGAATGGATAATTTTGACGAACTTGATGAACCTGTGATATCATCTTCAGGGTGAAAAGGGAAAATAAAAGCTGAAACGCTCCGTGTATTGTGTGTAATCACATCCATACAGTTTATGATCAAAACAACAACAGCGTTTGTCAGGCATCTACATGTTCATCTGAGGAGATTACAAAGATTAAACGAGTGTTTTGTTTTCACTCTAAAACATGAAATGTGGAGTTATCTGCTTTTGCTATAAAACAAACTTTTATTATGAAAAAACATACTTTCAATTAATTTAAAATTAGTAAATTACCTGTATTTGTTTAAGTTATTAATACTTAATCAAAACAACTGAAAGATTACAAATTTTATTTTAGATGTTTAATTTAGATACACTTCCTGACTAAAGAAAGTGTCAGGAAATACAGATGTTTGAGAGCGTTTCCTGACCATTTGAGCTCGAGACAACGGTGCCTTTTGTCTCTTATGTTAATGGTAAGATCAAGGAGTCAGATTCAACCTTTGTTAGGTTTATTGGACCACGGGAAGGTTCCTGTAATTAACTAACGCCTCCCTCAGATGTTTGCTTTGTTTGATGTTTGTCTCCACCTCTAAGAATCCCTCCTCCAAAAATACCTATAAGATACCCTGTAAAAATGACTTAAATGAGATCTTCGATGACTGCAGATAACAACACATGTCATAGAATAAAGAAATTCTGCTGACGATCGAATCCGAAGTCTCCTGGTCTTCTCTTCTGAGTTTTCTACTTTAGAAGAACAGAGTTTTCAACAGATGCTGCCGTGTCCCGGATAGAGTTCCAGCTTCCTCACCTAAAAAAACTTCAAGCTCAAACAAAGATCTGCATCTTTTGGAATCCAGCGAAACTTCAAGCTCAACAAGGATTCCCAGACTGAATTTTTCTCTCAAACCAAGTGTGGTGAGTGGCTGTTCTCTAATCCAAAAGAACCTAAGACCAGTGTATCCTCTGTGCCGTCAGAGAAGAGTTAACATACATCTGTAGGGTTTTGTTTAACTAAAAGTTATCCTCTGTTCAGGCAGGGAAGGTTAGCATTTCATGCTAATAATTTTGTTTTATCCTCTGTTCTTGTAGGCAGGGACGTGTATCCTCTGTTTCAGGCAGGGAAGAGTTTATCCTCTAAAGTTTTTTATTTTAGAGATGAGTTTATCCTCTAAAGTTTTTTTGATTTTAGAGATAAAAGTATCCTCTGTTCTTGTAGGCAGGGACGTTTATCCTCTGTTTTCAGACAGGGAAGAGTTTATCCTCTAAAGTTCTGCTTTTAGAGATGAAATTTTATCCTCTGTTTTTTCAGGCAGGGAAGATTTTAGCATTACGTGCTAATATTTGTTATCCTCTGTTTTGGCAGGGAAGAATTGGTTATCCTCTGTTCATGCAGGGAAGATTAGCGTAAAGTGCTAGTGAATTGTGTTATCCTCTGCTTTGCCAGGGAAGGTTAACAATAGTTGATCTGTGTTAACAAGTGTACCCTCTGTTGATCAGAGAAGTTTTAGTGTTTTGATTGTGTGATAACAAAGAAACTCACAAAATGTTTAGAAAGAATGCTAGACTGATCCCCACAACTGAAAAAGGTGGTCTAGCGACTCCTTTGTGGGCAGATAGCGAATTCAAATCACTTTTAGGAGTGCAAATGAACATAATAGTCACTGAGAAAGTTAGACAAGAACTAACTCAGAAATATGAGATCCATCCAGACAAGACTTGGTCAGTAGATGAGTGTAAAAAGGTACTAGGAGCAAGTATTCGTAAGAACAATGTGAAAGGCATTATCTGTTGTCACAGGGAATTCAGTGTAACGCTAGCGACACAACAGTCTCAGCGTAACGCAGAGCTAGAGAAACAGAACAATGAACTCCGTGCTAGAATATACACTTTGACCAAGAAATTGAACCTCAAGAAAGAGGCAAAAACTGATGTGGAAGTAAGTCAGCCTGATAACATTTCCCCTGATTTACAAGCGTTTTTTGAAACAGATGTAGCTCTCCAATCAGTAACTGATGTGCCTGTAAATTCCTTCAATGTGTGTGGTGCGAGGAGGAGATCTCAGGGGATTGAGGAAACTGATAGTGTTCCTCTCAATTCTTCTGTGGTGCAAATACAAACTGTTGCCAAAGCTTTAGGTCCTAAAGATATAGAGAGACTATCTCAAAGTTTACCAGCAGCACGCACACATTTTTCTGAATTTAGAAGAACTTTGATCAGTAAAATGCGACTTTATGACATGTCGTTGACAGAAGTCACGCAGCTGATGTCACAAATACTAACTGAATCTGAATTCAACAGTTTTGAATCTGCTGTCACTTCTGAACTGCGGAATGCCAGTAAGGGTGATTTAAGAGAAGGTATTTTGAAAATCCTAAAGAATATCTTAGGACCCAAAATAGATTGGTCTAGAATTACTACCTGTGTGCAAAGGAAAGAAGAAACTGTGAGTGAATATACTGAGAGATTTTGTCAGTCAGCTGTAATCTACAGTGGAATTGTTGATGACCCTGAAAGTGTGCTAGATGACAAGGGACCCTTGGTTCGTATCTGGTCAGATGGCCTTGTAGCCGAATACAGAAAAGCTTTACCATTCTTAGATCTAACTTGGTCTAACAGAACTCTCAGAAGTAACCTAGACAGGTTAGCTACATGGGAAAGAGATGCTGATGTCAAGGCAAAAGTAAGAGTAGCAGCAGCTACGTTTAACACAACAAAACAAGACAATAGATGGTCTAAAAGAGAAAGCAAATGCAAATACTGTGCAAAATTAGGACATTGGGAGAAAGAGTGTAGGAAGAAGTTGCAAGATAGGAAAAGAAATGCTATGCATAATTCTGCTCCTTCTCAGCCTGCACACAACCCTGAAGTAGTTCCGCCAGTGACCACTGAAACTCTAGGTCAGCTAGTTCAGGCTCTTCTAAGAGCACAACAAGACCAGGAAAAAAACTAATTATTGGGGCTGTGAGTAGCTACCTTTCCCCTGTAATCCAACACAATGACCAAAGAATTTTTGTGAAAGGTAGCATAAAAGAGAAAGAGATTGATTTTTTGCTTGATACAGGTGCAGAAATTACAGTAATTCCTACAAAATTGGCACAAGGTTTAAACATCCCATACAAGAAAACCAAACTTTGTTTAACTGGTGTAATAGGTGAAGATTCTGTTTTGTATGAAACTCCGCCCATAGAGGTACAATTTGGCCCAAAAACTCTGACTACAAAATTACTATGCGCTCCATTAAATACAGGTGCAATTTTAGGCATGGATCTTCTGAGACAAATAAATCTAACTTTAGACATGTCCTCAGAATCTACTAGCATAAAAATTTCCTCAGCACAGATTTCTACCAATAATGCAACCCCTCCCGAGTATGTTTTCTTACAGAATCATCCAATTTGGGCTAAAGACAAGGATGATTGTGGGTTGTTGACAGGTGTAGAACCAGTTAAATTGACAGGAACTCCACCTCCGGTCACCAAACAATATCCGATTAATAAGGAAGCTATACAGGGAATCAAACTTATTGTAGAAAATTTGCTGATGCAAGGAGTGCTAGTTAAAACCAACAGTCCATGTAATTCACCCATATGGCCCATCAAGAAATCTAATGGGACATGGAGACTTACAATAGACTACAGAGTAGCCAATAAACATATTGAAAAAATCACCCCCCTAGTGGCAGATCCATCTACAATTTGTAATGGCTTACCATTAGATTGTAAGATTTTTTCAGTAATTGATATGTCTAATGGATTCTTTTCTGTACCGTTGCACTCTGACAGCCAGCCATGGTTAGCTTTCACAGTTGACTATGAACAATACCAGTGGACACGATTGCCACAGGGATTTCAAAACTCCCCAACCATATATCATCAGGCTGTCAGACGTGATTTGTGTGACCCAGAATGTCCGGTAAAACAGTCCACTATGATCCAATATGTTGATGATATTTTGATTGCCTCAACAGATCATGAGGTACATCAAACTGAATTGGCATCATTGTTGGACTATTTGCATAAAAAAGGACACAAATGCAGCTTTCACAAAGCTCAAGTTGCTAAAAAGCAAGTCACATTTCTGGGTCAAACAATTGGTGCAGGAAATAGATCCATTACACAGGATCGAGCGGCTTCAGTCAAAGCCATACCTCCGCCTAATACCATTAAAACACTCCGCTCATTTTTAGGAACAACAGGTTATTGTAGACCTTGGATTGAAGACTATGCCTCGATTGCTCAGCCTCTCTATGATTTGTTGAGAGGCCATGGTAAAGATTCAGATACTGTTTGTATGGAAGAACTTCATCTCAAAGCTTTTAATGATTTGAAAAGAGCACTATGTCAAGCACCAGCATTAGGAATTGCCCAATCTGATAGACCCTTTGTGCTTTATGTCCATGAACACTTAGGCTTTATGACTGCATGTCTAATGCAAGATCATGGGGGCAGCTTACGCCCAATTCATTACTATTCCGGTAAACTTGACATAGTCGCTCAAGGTATGGGCCCATGCCTCAGAGCAGTACAGGCAGTTCATCTAGCGCTTCAGGCTTCATCAGGAATGGTGTTAGGTCAGACTGTAAACGTAAAATGCCCACACGCAGTGTCCGCACTAATGAATCAAGCAAAAGTCACTTCTGTCACCTCCTCCCGTTGGGGAAATTGGTTAGCAACTCTCACAGCCCCGAATATTGTTATACAGCGTGCACCAGTCACGAACCCATCCTCATGTATGATGTCTGCAATGACTGAATTTGTGTTAGAGGATGAAGGCGAAATGACTCATGATTGTGTTACGCTTACATATGCAGCGACAAGTGAAATAGCAGAAACTCCCATAGAGAACGAGAATTGGAGTTGTTTGTTGATGGTTCAGCTCAAGTTATTGAAGGTAACAGACGAGCAGGATATGCAGTAACTTCCACCACGGAAGTAGTTGCTTCAGGTCGTCTTCCAGATCATTTTTCAGCTCAAGCTGCAGAACTAGTAGCCTTAACTAGAGCATGCACGCTAGCTTCAGGATCGGTTGCAAATATCTACACAGATTCCAGGTATGCTTTTGGGGTAATTCATGATTTTGGTGTCATTTGGCAAACCAGAAAATTTCTAACTTCTGCTGGATCCCCCATTAAGCATGCTGGATTAGTGAAAGATTTAATGTTTGCCATGAAACTCCCAAAGAAATTAGCAGTGATCAAAGTGAAAGCACATCTCACAACTAATACTACGGAAGCTAAAGGTAATGCTCTTGCTGATGTAGCGGCTAAACAGGCTTGTTTCTATGCAACTGTACAAGTGTGTTCAGGTAGTACAGCACAGAAGATAATTCTACCTCCTGAATCAATCGTTGATCTGTATAAAGACGTTCCTCTATATGAAGCATGGACATGGTTAGACAAAGGAGCCACTGTGGATTCATCCGGCTGCTGGACCAAAGGGGGAAAGTATGTTGCTCCCGAATCACTGTTGCCATATTTGGCTCAACAAATACACAGTTTGGGTCATAGTGGTCCAGCAACGATGAATCACAGGTTCTCAAATCAATGGTGGAATCCAAAATTCAGAAACGCAGCCACTGAAACAGTCAAGAGATGTGTTACATGTCAGAAAAATAATGATGTACCAGCAACCATTACACCAGCAGCACATACCCCAGCTCCACCAGGGCCATTTCGTCACCTGCAAGTTGATTACATATCGTTGCCCCCTTGTAAAGGAAAAACTGACGTTTTGGTAGTAATAGACAAGTTCTCAAGATGGGTAGAAGCTTATCCAACAGGGCGCGCTACAGCTGCACACACTGCTAAATGTCTTGTCACTGATTTCATTCCCAGATGAGGATTACCAGATTGCATTGACTCAGATCAAGGTACCCACTTCACAGGACAAGTAGTCAAGGAAGTGTCTAGAATGTTGAAGATTAAGTGGAACCTTCACTGCCCCTATAGGCCACAAGCATCAGGACAGGTTGAACGATCAAACAGAACAATCAAAACCAGGCTAAGCAAAATGCATCAGGAAGGAGTACCATGGGTTGAAGCACTGCCCGCAGTACTGTGTAGTATGAGAGCATCACCTAACAGATCAGTAGGACTGAGCCCTCATGAGATTATTACTGGACGCCCAATGCAGATGCCAGGTGTGATTGATCTTAGAAATGCTGATGTGCACATTGCTTCAGATGCCCTGATCGCTTACTGTGAAAACCTCACAAAGGCAGTGCAGAGTGCCAAAGAGAGAGTTGAGTCGTGTTGGCAGACTCCACCAGAAGGGGGACACACAATCGTCCCAGGTCAATGGGTCATGATAAAGGCATTCAAAAACAAGCCATTAGAGCCTAAGTGGTACGGACCACATCAAGTGATGTTGATTACAGCAGCTGCAGTATTGTGTCAGGGAAGGAGCTTCGGCCAAGAATTTTCATTTCGGTGCATCCCTAGTATTTGTTATGCTATTGTAATGTCAGCTTAGCAACAAACTCTATTGGAATCTATTTGTGCACTTCAAATTAGGAGTGCTATTAGTATGATTTGTGCTGTTATTAGTATGATGAGTGCTATTAGCTACATGTGGTTCCTGCCAACGCAGAGCGTTCCAAATCAGTCACTGATGAGTGTCAAATTAAGTCTACACATAAACATGTAGTGCGACTGACGCTTACACAACACGAAACAAGCAGCTTTTATTCTTAAGACAAAGATCGGAAAGATTATGACAAAACAAGACTCTGAGCGAAGGCCTACACAAGTTCCCCCACAGGAAGTACCAGAAAAGTGTGTTCTGAAGAGTCTGACAGCTCATGTACTCGTTTACCGTCAGCGGTATTACCCCGGATGGAGGTGTTGAGAGAAACGTGCTTTAGAAGAAAGAGTGAGTGCTTGCCAAATACACAGACGCTGTCAGGTATGAGAGCCAGGAGAGAGAGAGAGCGAGAGAGAGAGAGAGAGAGAGAGAGAGAGAGAGAGAGAGAGAACGAGAATGAGAGAACGAGAATGAGAGAACGAGAATGAGAGAACGAGAACGAGAGAACGAGAACGAGAGAGAGAGAGAACGAGAACGAGAGAGAGAGAGAACGAGAACAAGAACGAGAGACAGAGAGAGAACGAGAGAGAGAACGAGAGAGAGAGAGAACGAGAGAGAGAGAGAACGAGAGAGAGAGAGAACGAGAACGAGAGAGAGAACGAGAGAGAGAGAGAGCGAGAACGAGAGAGAGAGAACGAGAGAGAGAGAGAGCGAGAGAGAACGAGATGAGTATTGTAATCGAGAAGAGAACGAAGAGAGAAACAAGTGGAACGGATTTGTGCAAACTGGTCAAATACGAGGCATTAGAATTTGTCTGTATGAGATGAGTGCATGCTGAGCATGTGGTTCTGCAACGCAGAGTTCAAATGCATGATGAGTGCAAATTAAGCAACATGAAACATGTAGTGCACTGACGCTTAAAACGAAACAGAGTTTTAGTTTTAAGACAAAGATGAGAAGAGATTATGACAAAACAGACTCTGAGAGAAGGCCAAAAGTTCCCCACAGAGAAGAGCAGAAAATCGAGAGAGGAACATGATGTTACGTAGAGAGATACCCCGATGAGTGTATGAGAGAACGAGTTTAGAGAGAAGAGAGGAGTGTATGCAGAGAACACGAGATGTAGTAGAGAGACAGAGAACGAGAAGCGAGAGAGAGAGAGAACGAGAGAGAGAGAGAAGAGAGAGAGAGAGAACGAGAAGAGAACGAGAGAGAGAGAACGAGAAGAGAGAGAGAACGAGAGAGAGAGAACGAGAGAGAGAGAGAACGAGAACGAGAGAGAGAGAGAACGAGAACGAGAGACGAGAACGAGAGAGAGAGAGAGCGAGAACGCGAGGAGAAAACGAGAGAGAGAGAGAACGAGAGCGAGAGAACGAGACGAGAGAGAGAACGAGAGAGAGAGAGAGCGAGAACGAGAGAGAGAGAACGAGAGAGAGAGAGAGCGAGAGAGAACGAGAGAGAGAACGAGAGAGAGAGAACGAGAGAGAGAGAACGAGAGAGAGAGAACGAGAGAGAGAGAACGAGAGAGAGAGAACGAGAGAGAGAACGAGAGAGAACGAGAGAGAGAGCGAGAGAGAACGAGAGAGAGAGAGAACGAGAGAGAACGAGAGAGAGAGAACGAGAGAGAGAGAGAACGAGAGAGAACGAGAGAGAGAACGAGAGAGAGAGAGAGAGAACGAGAGAGAGAGAGAGAGAACGAGAGAGAGAACGAGAGAGAGAGAGAAGACGAGAGAGAGAGAGAACGAGAGAGAGAGAGAGAGAGAGAGAGAGAGAGAACGAGAGAGAGAGAGAACGAGAACGAGAACGAGAGAGAGAGAGAACGAGAACGAGAGAGAGAACGAGAGAGAGAGAGAACGAGAACGAGAACGAGAGAGAGAGAGAACGAGAACGAGAGAGAGAACGAGAGAGAGAGAGAACGAGAGAGAGAGAGAACGAGAACGAGAGAGAGAGAGAACGAGAACGAGAGAGAGAACGAGAGAGAGAGAGAGCGAGAACGCGAGCGAGAAAACGCGAGAGCGAGAGAACGAGAGCGAGAGAACGAGAGCGAGAGAAGAACGAGAGAGAGAGAGAGACGAGACGAGAGAGAGAGAACGAGAGAGAGAGAACGAGAGAGAACGAGAGAAGAACGAGAGAGAGAGAGAGAGAGAGAGAACGAGAGAGAGAGAACGAGAGAGATGAGAAGAGAGAAGAGAGAAGAGAGAGAGACGAGAGAGAAGAGAGAGAGAGGAGAGAGAACGAGAGAGAGAGAGAACGAGAGAGAACGAGAGAGAGAGAACGAGAGAGAAGAGAACGAGAGAGAAGAGAGAGAGAACGAGAGAGAGAGAGAGAGAACGAGAGAGAGAGAGAGAGAACGAGAGAGAGAACGAGAGAGAGAGAGAACGAGAGAGAGAGAGAAAGAGAGAGAGAGAGAGAGAGAGAGAGAGAGAGAACGAGAGAGAGAGAGAACGAGAACGAGAACGAGAGAGAGAGAGAACGAGAACGAGAGAGAGAACGAGAAGAGAGAGAACGAGAACGAGAACGAGAGAGAGAGAGAACGAGAGAGAGAACGAGAACGAGAGAGAGAGAGAACGAGAGAGAGAGAGAACGAGAACGAGAGAGAGAGAGAACGAGAACGAGAGAGAGAACGAGAGAGAGAGAGAGCGAGAACGCGAGCGAGAAAACGCGAGAGCGAGAGAACGAGAGCGAGAGAACGAGAGCGAGAGAACGAGAGCGAGAGAGAGAACGAGAGCGAGAGAGAGAGAACGAGAGAGAGAGAACGAGAGAGAGAGAACGAGAGAGAGAGAGAGAGAGAGAGAGAGAGAGAGAGAGAGAGAGAGATTGGGTGAGAAGGTAGATTCTGACCTGCGCTGCTGTTGAGATTGAGACGCATTAATCAAATGTATGACCCTTACATAGGACTAGTAGAAAACTTGTTTTAAATCAAGAAACAAAACTAAGCTAGTCTTGAAAGCTGAAGATAATGTCAGCTAATCTTCATCTTCTATTGGTCAGTCTTACATAACTGTAGATCTGTCAGGGGATGTTATATGCCAACATACACATCATATCTCTAAAAAAGGGCAAAAACAGAAGCAGTTACGCATTCTAACCAGCAGATGGGGCACAATCTGATCTCATGTTGCACAATGAACTAATTCATCTAAAACACTTTCAGACATTAGACTCATAATCCTAAGCCTTTCGGTGTCAAATAACATCACATATGGGACGAAGTAATTATTAACTGTTACTCTGCAGGACTTGGACCTGTCTGTGTTGTGAATGACCGTGTGATGCAATCAGGGTTTTGTTGGTTGAGCTAATTGGCTGGATTTCAGGCATCAGGTCTATGTCATTTTTCAGACAAAACCAAAAGAAGTGTTATAAAACATTTGTAAAAACCATTAAGATGTTTGCTTGTGACATTGTGATGTATATCAAGCACATTTCACCCCTTTCCATCCTCATTATCAAATAATAAAAAAGAAACCCTGTTATTTCAATGAGAATTAGAAGCAAGAAATGCATTGCAATTAAGTTGTTTTGTCAAAATGAATAAATCTTATTGGTTCAAAACATTATTTATGTAAAATATATACTACCATTCAGGTTTGAGGTCAGTACAAGTATTTAATGTTCTTGAATAAAGACTTTGCATTTATTTGATCAAAAACTAAGTAAAAAAGGTGATATTGGGAAATATTATAAATTAAAATAACTTTTTAATTATTTTAATATATATTTTAAATAATTTTTTTTAATATATATTTTAAATAATTTCTTCCTGTGATGGAAACGCTGAATTATCAGCATCATTACTCTACAGTCTACAGTGTCACACGATCCTTCAGAAATCATTCTAATATTTAGTTGCTCAATAAATATTTCTTATTATTATCAATGTTAAAAACAGCTATGCTGCTTAATATTTTTGTGGAATCATACATTTATTTCTTTGATCAAACAAAAGTAGAATTCAATCTTTTTATAAATTTAATGTTTGTTTTCTGAATTTAAATATAAATATAATAATATACTATACAGTGTTGGGGAAAGTTTATTTTAAAAGTAATGTATTACAATATTGCGCTACTCCCTAAAAAAGTAACTAATTACGTTACTTATGTAAAGTAATCCGTTACATTACTTTTGCGTTACTTTCACGTTACTTTTTAATTATGATCAGGGCTTGATTGTTTGTTTTTTATACAATAAGTTCTATTTATAGCAAATATAAAAGCCTTTCACACCAAAAAGTGTAATGAATAAACCTCAGACTGAAGGACGAGTAAATCACATCTGTACAGAAGAACACAGGAGAAGATTCAACACTCTTCAGCAATAAAAATTAGGGATGCACCGAATGTTCGGCAACCGAAATTATAAGTAAAAAGGCCGAATAAATTTTGCCGAACAATGACGTTTTTTATGACGCGATCAAATAGTAAGCCGCGTAGAGTGAGAGGCGCGCGCTTTATGCAGCAAACATGTCAGCAGTGTGGAAGCACTTTAAAGTGTCAGAGAAAGAGGCAAAAACGGCCGTTTGCAGACACTGTTCTGCTGAATTGTCCAGAGGGGGTGCATCTGCAAAAACGTACAGCACTTCAAGTTTAATTTATCACTTAAAATCAAGACACCCCGAACATCATGCAGAGTACGAGAAAGACACGGCGGCGGCTACGGCAACAGCAGCAGCGAAAAGGAAAGTAGCTCCCCCCAGTCCTAGGACACCCACTCCATCTGTGGCTGACTTCTTAGAAAAGGCAAAAAAGTTTGCCAATGACAGTGCCAAAGCTAAAGGTATTACTAAAAGGATAATGGAATTCATCGCATTGGATGATCAACCATTCTCTGTTGTAGAGGATGTTGGATTTCGCAGGCTTATAGACCATATTGAGCCCCGTTACACCATCCCTAGTAGACGGTATTTCTCAGACGTGTGCTTACCTGAGATGTATAACGTCGTTTCAACTCACGTCCATGAGCTCTTGGCTACAGACATTGCAGCCCTCAGCTTCACGACTGATATTTGGAGCTCGGATGTGAGCCCCACCAGTATGCTGAGTTTAACTGCGCAGTGGATCGACACAGATTTCAAGCTACAAAAGATTGTGCTTCACTCACAAGAGTTTAGAGGGTCCCATACAGCTGTAGCCATATCCGAGGCATTCGCCAACATGTTTGACACTTGGCGTATCGACCGATCTAAAGTGCATGCGGTAGTCAGTGACAACGCAAGAAATATGGCTAAAGCCATGGAAGATAGCGATCTGAAAGGCATACGGTGTATGGCAAACACAATTCAACTGGCGGTCAACGAGGGATTGTTGAGTCAGCGCAGTATAGCAGATGTGATAGCGATAGGCAGGAAAATTGTTGGCCATTTTAAACATTCACCGCTTGCCTATGCACGCCTACAATCTATCCAAGAACAGTTCGGAATGCCACAAAAACGTTTCCAACAAGATGTGAGCACAAGGTGGAACAGTACATATTATATGCTGGAAAGCCTTTTTGCGCAAAAGCGAGTCTTGGTTAAATACATAGCAGATCATGACCTGCCCGCGACATTCACCGCATACCTGTGGGTGTTAATCGAGAACGTTCTCTCTCTTCTCGCCCCCTTTGAGCAGATAACAAAAGAGATAAGCTCATCTGATGCATCTGTGGCAGACGTCATACCCTTACTTGCAGCACTAAAGCGTCTTTTAAACAAAGAGGCTGAAACAGACCAGGGAGTGAAAACAACTAAAAGTGCGCTCTTAGAAGCTGTCAGCACACGATTTAGTCAGGCGGACTCAGAACCCCTGTACTGCATCGCGACTGTGCTTGATCCACGATATAAAGATCATTACTTGGATGTGGGGAAAAAGCTGCGCACACGAGAAATGATCCAGGCCGAGTTGGATTTGGGAAAGCCGCTAGGTGATGGAGACGGTCAGGTGATGCACAGCGCAGGAGATGAAAACAGCGCAGAGAGTAAACGCGCTCGTACAGATGAGCCGCGCACAGTCTCGCTGTCTGACATGTTCGATGAGATCCTCCAAGAGAATAACCCATTTGCAAGACAGAGGACAAGCTCAACCGCTCAACAGTTAGATGGTTATCTCTCAGAAGTCCCCATCCCCAGGAGCAATAACCCTCTCGAATTTTGGAGGACCAATCAAGGCCGCTTTCCCGACCTGGCGCAGATGGCACGCAGGTAGGCTACTTGTATGGGAAATTAATTTAAGATTTTATTTATATTTTGGATTATGGTAACACTTTATATTTCTATTTTTAACATTAACTAACAATGAAAAACTCTTATTAAAAGCATTTATTAATCTTAATGTTAACATTTACTAATACAGTATTAAAATTAAGTATCACATTTTTAATTTTTGAATTAAAAAGTATCAAAAGTGGTAGGCCTATTTGTTAAAATTGTTAATGCACTTATACTAACATGAACTAAATCCAGGTGTGATTGATCTTAGAAATGCTGATGTGCACATTGCTTCAGATGCCCTGATCGCTTACTGTGAAAACCTCACAAAGGCAGTGCAGAGTGCCAAAGAGAGAGTTGAGTCGTGTTGGCAGACTCCACCAGAAGGGGGACACACAATCGTCCCAGGTCAATGGGTCATGATAAAGGCATTCAAAAACAAGCCATTAGAGCCTAAGTGGTACGGACCACATCAAGTGATGTTGATTACAGCAGCTGCAGTATTGTGTCAGGGAAGGAAAACTTGGACTCATGTGTCACATATTAAGGTTGTTCCTCCCCCTGCAGGGATAGGATAGGGCAGACACAAGAACCAGTGAGGAGCCCAGGGAAGAACCGAAAGCAACAGGCTTCGGGGGCCAACCCTGAGGTGAAGATTTCCTCATAGGCCTTTCCCCTCCATTAGTCCATCCTTTCCTCACTGTTCTTTAGGTGTCGCAGGAATTGAGAAATAGGGAAAGAAGGAACAACCATAGCAGACTATATTTTGAACAGAGGATACAACCCTAATGTATGCAGACTCTACAAATACTGCTCTGTGCCGTTAGTTCTCTCTTGTTTGTGTTTCTTTCTTCCTCTGTGCAGATACCATTTGATGGCTGTCCTGAGATCCATATGCACCACCCTTCTCACCTGCGGATGAAGCCACAACCTCTAGAAAACAACCAGACCCATTGCCAACTATCACACAAGAAAGAAAGAAGAAAGAAGAAAGAAGAAAAAAAAAAAATACACAACGCAGAGACTCACATACGATCTTTCAGCAAAACTAATTGCATGTTTTGTTTCTGTGTCAGCATGCAATTACATATAAGCAACACAGAACATGTACTATGTGCCTGTAACAGATTATAAGTTACAAGAATTAACTTTTAAGTGTCTAAATTTGTATTTTTGTGAGAGTTATTAGAACTCTCAAAGAGGGGATTGAAAGATTACAAATTTTATTTTAGATGTTTAATTTAGATACACTTCCTGACTAAAGAAAGTGTCAGGAAATACAGATGTTTGAGAGCGTTTCCTGACCATTTGAGCTCGAGACAACGGTGCCTTTTGTCTCTTATGTTAATGGTAAGATCAAGGAGTCAGATTCAACCTTTGTTAGGTTTATTGGACCACGGGAAGGTTCCTGTAATTAACTAACGCCTCCCTCAGATGTTTGCTTTGTTTGATGTTTGTCTCCACCTCTAAGAATCCCTCCTCCAAAAATACCTATAAGATACCCTGTAAAAATGACTTAAATGAGATCTTCGATGACTGCAGATAACAACACATGTCATAGAATAAAGAAATTCTGCTGACGATCGAATCCGAAGTCTCCTGGTCTTCTCTTCTGAGTTTTCTACTTTAGAAGAACAGAGTTTTCAACACAACCCAACTGCAGTTTGAGTGATATTACTTGTAATGCGCAATAATAAAAAAAATGGAGTTAACGGTTTTTGCAAATTAACTCTTCATATGCTTTACTGCAGGGATAGGCAACTTTGGTCCTGGAGGGCCAGTGTCCTACAGAGTTTAGCTCCAACCCTAATCAAACACACCTGCTGGTAACTTTCTAGTGATCTTGAAGACATTGATTAGCTTCTTTGGGTGTGTTTTAGAGTGAAGATAAAAATGTTCAGTGTTAATTATTATTTGTATTTGTTTGTAAAGCAGGACAAAAGAGTAAAAAGCAGATTTTGGCTATTTAATTTATGCAATAGTGAAAAAAAATTGCAAAATAGGCCTACATGGGGGAGAAATATTTTGAAAAAGCATGTTCGGTATTCGGCCCCAGTGTTTCTTTTTGTTCGGCTTCGGCCAAGAATTTTCATTTCGGTGCATCCCTAGTATTTGTTATGCTATTGTAATGTCAGCTTAGCAACAAACTCTATTGGAATCTATTTGTGCACTTCAAATTAGGAGTGCTATTAGTATGATTTGTGCTGTTATAAGTATGATGAGTGCTATTAGCTACATGTGGTTCCTGCCAACGCAGAGCGTTCCAAATCAGTCACTGATGAGTGTCAAATTAAGTCTACACTTAAACATGTAGCGCGACTGACGCTTACACAACACGAAACAAGCAGCTTTTATTCTTAAGACAAAGATCGGAAAGATTATGACAAAACAAGACTCTGAGCGAAGGCCTACACAAGTTCCCCCACAGGAAGTACCAGAAAAGTGTGTTCTGAAGAGTCTGACAGCTCATGTACTCGTTTACCGTCAGCGGTATTACCCCGGATGGAGGTGTTGAGAGAAACGTGCTTTAGAAGAAAGAGTGAGTGCTTGCCAAATACACAGACGGTGTCAGGTATGAGAGCCAGGAGAGAGAGAGAGAGAGAGAGAGAGAGAGAGAGAGAGAGAGAGAGAGAACGAGAACAAGAGAGAGAGAGAGAGAACGAGAGAGAACGAGAGAGAGAGAGAGAGAGAGAGAGAGAGAGAGAGAGAGAGAGAGAGAGAGAGAGTGAGCGAGAGAGAGAGAGAGAGTGAGCGAGAGAGAGAGAGAGAGTGAGCGAGAGAGAGAGAGAGAGCGAGAGAGCGAGCGAGAGAGAGAGAGCGAGAGAGAGAGAGATTGGGTGAGAAAGTAGATTCTGACCTGCGCTGCTGTTGAGAGTAGGGGTCGACCGATTATCGGCCTGGCCGATATTAAGCATTTTACCGATTATCGATATCGGCCATTTTAAAAACAGATTTGCTGATAATTTTTTTTTTTTTATGCAAACAAACATACTATTTACAGGTGACATTATTTATTGGTGAATAAATAATACAGGTGAAACTATTTAATGTTTAAATGCACTATTTGGCTCGATGCAGCCTGTCTGAGCTCAACACTCTGTGAGAGTGAGGCGATCTCTCAATCTCTGAGAGCAATCTCCGCCCACCGCTCATCTGATATGTAGAGAGTCACGAGTCCGACCAATCAACGCGGAAAACTGAAGGCAGTCTCACACCGAAAGCACTCGCTAACTGGAGCTGCCTCAGTGATCACGCATCAGTTGTCTCTCAAAGGTAAAGCAGCAGCAGACGTTGCTGAAGTTGCAAAACACCTCAATATAACCCATGATGTCCGCGATGCGGAAAATGCGGGTGGAATCGCGGAATGCAGTCATATAATGGAATTTACCGTATAACGCGGAATGTCACGGAATGTGTCGAAGTTTGGATGAATTCATCAAAAGTAGGTCAGTACACTTAAATCGACTCGCGCTATGGACTAGTATCTATAAATATTAAGCCGCAAAAACACTATTTAAATATGAATCCTGCATGTTCTGCATCTCTGTTAATGAATGACAGACGTGCGGTTTCATTTACTGCACACATACATACTGAAGCGCGTGCTGCTCGCGGTGTTTTCAGCATCTGCCGTCTCACTAAATGAGGACATAAATACATGAACAACATCCCCAGAACTGCTCCGAGTCACTTCATGAGCATTTGACTGCTTCATTTGAGTAAAACGATCGTCATATCATATATACATAGGCTACAGAAACCTAAAAGGTCCTCATGGCAACCTGTCAAAATATAAGTTCGGTTTAGCCGAATATATTACTGTATACGTAATACAACTACAACAATTATTACAACTTTTGTTGAGAATAATCACACAATACGCTAAATACGTTTACTTTAAGTTTTACAAAATGTTTACAGAATGCTTCTGGGTGATCCCTGCACTTATGTTATTATTAATATTATTAATATTACTGTTTATTTAATTTTGTTGTTATTAACAGTTTTCAGAATTAAAGACATGTTTAAAAGCATTTAAAGAAAGTTTTTTTGTCAGAGCTCTTGTTATTATTAATTTTGGCATTCATTTTCATTTTTACACCAGACACGTATATCGGTTCAAAATATCGGTTATCGGTCTACTTGATCTGTAATAATCGGTATCGGCCCTGAAAAACACATATCGGTCGACCCCTAGTTGAGAGATAGAGACGCATTAATCAAATGTATGACCCTTACATAGGACTAGTAGAAAACTTGTTTTAAATCAAGAAACAAAACTAAGCTAGTCCTGAAAGCTGAAGATAATGTCAGCTAATCTTCATCTTCTATTGGTCAGTCTTACATAACTGGAGATCTGTCAGGGGATGTTATATGCCAACATACACATCATATCTCTAAAAAGGGCAAAAACAGAAGCAGTTACGCATTCTAACCAGCAGATGGGGCACAATCTGATCTCATGTTGCACAATGAGCTAATTCATCTAAAACACTTTCAGACATTAGACTCATAATCCTAAGCCTTTCGGTGTCAAATAACATCACATATGGGACGAAGTAATTATTAACTGTTACTCTGCAGGACTTGGACCTGTCTGTGTTGTGAATGACCGTGTGATGCAATCAGGGTTTTGTTGGTTGAGCTAATTGGCTGGATTTCAGGCATCAGGTCTATGTCATATTTCACACAAAACCAAAAGAAGTGTTATAAAACATTTGTAAAAACCATTAAGATGTTTGCTTGTGACATTGTGATGTATATCAAGCACATTTCACCCCTTTCCATCCTCATTATCAAATAACAAAAAAGAAACCCTGTTATTTCAATGAGAATTAGAAGCAAGAAATGCATTGCAATGAAGTTGTTTTGTCAAAATGAATAAATCTAAATGGTTAAAAAAAATATGTAAAATATATACTACCATTCAGGTTTGAGGTCAGTACAAGTTTTTAATGTTCTTGAATAAAGACTTTGCATTTATTTGACCAAAAACTAAGTAAAAAAGGTGATATTGTGAAATATTATAAATTAAAATAACTTTTTAATTATTTTAATATATGTTTTAAATAATTTATTCTTGTGATGGAAACGCTGAATTATCAGCATCATTTACTCTACAGTCTACAGTGTCACACGATCCTTCAGAAATCATTCTAATATTTAGTTGCTCGATAAATATTTCTTATTATTATCAATGTTAAAAACAGCTATGCTGCTTAATATTTTTGTGGAATCATAAATTTCTTTCTTTGATCAAACAAAAGTAGAATTCAATCTTTTTATAAATTTAATGTTTGTTTTCTGAATTTAAATATAAATATAATAATATACTATACAGTGATGGGGAAAGTTTATTTTAAAAGTAATGTATTACAATATTGCGCTACTCCCTAAAAAAGTAACTAATTACGTTACTTATGTAAAGTAATCCGTTACATTACTTTTGCGTTACTTTCACGTTACTTTTTAATTATGAGCAGGGCTTGATTGTTTGTTTTTTATACAATAAGTTCTATTTATAGCAAATATAAAAGCCTTTCACACCAAAAAGTGTAAATGAATAAACCTCAGACTGAAGGACGAGTAAATCACGTCTGTACAGAAGAACACAGGAGAAGATTCAACACTCTTCAGGAATATAAACAAAACAACGAAGCACAATTGTTAGTTTATCTAAAGTCATTTTTGCTTATTATTATGGTTGAACTGGATCATCAAAGGTCAGCAGTAAACACATCGGTTAATAAAATGAGATTAGATATATTTGTGTAGTTTAACATGTTTAATTATTGCAGGTTTGCGTCATATTCTGAGTTTGCATTTCACTGTTTTAATTCATTTTGATGAATACTGAATCAGTTTTTTGCGAGTGGGATGAATTAATACACGTTCACATTTAGTCTAGATTAGATCTACAGTAAGATCATGTTCACACGGCGCACTCAGTCAATAAATGGAGAAAAAGTAACTCAGATATTTTCTAGTAAATTAAAAAGTAATGCGTTACTTTACTAGTTACTTGGAATAAGTAATATTATTACGTAACTCGCGTTACTTGTAATGCGTTACCCCCCCAACACTGATAATATATATACACATAAGGGCTGCAATAACTAATCAATAAAATGTATTATCGATTATGAAAATCATCAATTGGTCGGGTCTGCCCCGGGTGTGCTTCACATGTCCGGAAAGGTGAAGCTGCGGGCTCTTTGATCGCCCCCTGGTGGCTGGCTGCAGTACAGGTCATAAACCCCGCCCTCTCCATGTAAACGAATGGGACAAATAACAAATAAAATATAATACAAAATTACACTTCCAATAAAATTTTCTGAAATATGGTTTTGCGCGTCGTCCATCTTTTTTACAGTCTATGGTCTGCCCACAGTGCTCAAATTACAGCCCTGAATAACGCATTTCTATGGAGAAAATGCATCTAAAAATAGTAAAGGAAACAGAAGGAGATGCTGCGAGAGAAGTACGTGATCCAAGCAGCCCACAACATGAGAATTCATGTACTTAAAAAATGTATTTCCTCCTCTGTTGAACATATTTGAAGTGTATGAAATGACTGTACCCATATGTACAAGTCATTAGTGTTTGGTGATGAGTTATTGGCACAAGGTCTGCATTTAAAGTCACACCAGAGGTGTTCAGCTGGGATTAGACCAGTCAAGTTCTTCCACACTGACTGAATCATCATTTATCTCTGATCCTTGTCTTATACACAGAGACACTGTCATGTTAGAATAGAAAAGAGTTCTGTCCAAACTGTTGCTTTAACATTAGAAGCACATTTTCCCTAGAATATCATTATATGCTTAAACATTAAGATTTGTACTCATGGAAATTACTAAAGTAGTCAAACCTTTCATTATAACGGGGTGATCCAATAATTTTGGATACAATAATATTTATACATGTATATAAAATTTGAGAATAAAAAAAATTACATTAATTTAAAAAACAATTATTGACCCCAAACCTTTGAACAGTACTCTAAGTTTTATTTTGATTTAATTTTTATTCTGATTTAATATTAAATGTATATATAAATATCTCCAAAAATGTCTTTAAAAAAAGTGCTTCTGAAATGAATGCACACTTGCACTGATAAAAATGTGTGTAACACCTGTAATGTATACCAAACCATACACACAGATAAATCTAACTACACTGATTGCATCAAAAAGCAACAACAGCGGCTGCTAGGTGAACCATTTTGAAATACTTTCATGAAGTGGGGGAACAAAGGCAGATGAATGGCATATTCCAGTCATTCCTGAACAGGAATGTTGTTTTGAGGAAATCACTCAACATGTTATCTGAACAACTACCTGTCAGATGACCAAGGACGCTCATGCCCCTATATACATAAAGATACATAATGTGAAAAACGTGACTTTAGAGTCATAAACGGGGTGTGATTGCTGTCTGTGTCTTTTAAAAGAGTCATAAAAAAATACGTTTTTAAGCATGTAGTGAAGGAACCTTATGTCTAGAAGTGAAAGATAGGGGAAGGTCTACTGTTCACTACATGATAGGCCTCTATCACCGGCCCCCGCTGCATATCAGCTACAAAAGCGTCTTTACCCCGGGCCGGGCGTCTCCGTGGCACATAGGCAGAATTGCATTGGGATCCAGTCATTGCATTTACGACCACTGCCTGCTCAGTCTACTTCTGACTAGCACCAAGTTAAAGCCACTGAGTCATCTGAAGCACTCGGCAGTTCACCATTTCCTCTTAAGTATGCCGAGAAGTTGATATATTGTGTACAACTTGCAACGCTGCAACCGAAAGTCGGGCATCTAAGAGGAAGCCAAGCAGCGACACTTCTCAACTGAAACTGTGCCACCAGATATGCACTGTCGCTTTTCAATTGAGAAAGCATTGTACAGTCATTGCCATTTCTGGCATGCTTGTGACATCCGGAAACAAACAAGAAATGTTTTAGCTTGTTTTTAGGGTTCTGACAGATTCTCATAGTAGTACATATTAACCATATCTTTCAAAATACAACTTCACGTCACTTTGTAAACAACTCGTCTCGTACATGTTTCAAAAGTTTGGGGCCACTAATATTTTTACATGCATTTTTTTTTATATAAAGAAATATTTTTTCAGCAAGCATGCATTAAATTGCTCAAAAGTGACAGACATTTACAATGTTAAAATGTTTCAAATAAATGCTTTTTTTACTTTCTATTTCTGATAGCACAACGGTTTTCACCATTGATCAAAAAAGCTTCTTGATCTGCAAATCAACATTTTAAAATGCCTTCCGTAGGATCATGTGACTCTGAAGACTGGAGTAACGATGCTGAATATTCAGCTTTGATCACAGGAATACATTGCATTTTAAAATATATTCAATTAGAAAACAGTTATTTTAAATTGTATTTAAAAAAATTCACAATATTGAGGTTTACTGTATTTTGATCAAATAAATGCAGCCTTGGTGACAATATCTTTTTACAAGAACATTTTACAGACCCCAAACTTTTGAACCATAGTGTATATTAAACTAAATAACTGACTTCTAAATAATCCCACATAACTATTAAACGTTGATGGAAATGTAAACAACTTGATAAGAGCATCACAAGATATGGCACCTCACAAGTCACAAGGTCTAGACACAAGTCATTAAATTTGCTTTAGATTTATATTTCATAGTATTTGAATAGTAGGATGCAACTTATGAAGTTGGTTAAGAAAATGAACAGAGATGAAAATCAGATTATATGAGGCTGGTTTAACATTTCTGTGCACTAAGTACCTCATATAATTAAATTGTTTTAATGACTTTAGTTATACAAAAAAAAAAAAAAAATGGCAAAGATAAAGAGTACAAAAAAAAGAGTGGGTGTGTCCAAACTTTTGACTGGTAGTGAAAAAGCAAGAAATGTCACGACCCTAACGAGAACAACCAAACATCCATGACATGTCACTGCGTCCCTCACAAAACAACCCCAGCAGGCATGCACAGAGATCTGCACATTAATGCTACAAACACTGCATGGACAATTACCAAGATTAAAGCAGTACATGAATATTAAGCTGTTGAATCCAATTCAAAACTCATGCTACATTTCTGTTCATCTACATTTGTTGACACTTTTCCCTTTAAATATTCCTATATTAATATCAAACAGTCTTACCTGTGCGCATGCTTTAAAAAAATATTGTCTGGAACTAAACTAAACGGGTTCCCACACCTTCTGACCGACTTCTATAATTACTGATTGATAACTATATTTTTTTATATTATTTACACTCAAATTCAGGTAAATTAAATAATGTGTACCTAAAAAACAAAACACTATATAATCATTTGAATTAGTTTTCTACGCCTAGAAAATGGTTTTAAAATCCCTTGATATTTCCAGGTCTTCCATGACCGTGGGAACTGAGAGTAAACGTTCCCTTAAATCATTCAGATCACCAGTGGCACCTCACCTGTCGTCCTCCCCATCAATGGGAATGGGTAAACCAAAAAGACTGTTGACAGACGGACTGGGAAACTGCAGGCCTTCTGTGATTAAGGGCTTCACCATGTTTTTACCGTGAACCTGCGTGGCGGACACATCAGACATCATCCAACTCTCATCCATCTGACTGAAGACGTCGGCGCCTATTCCCACTGCCGTCCCATTACGGGGAACATGGGATGCCTGGCTGTGTGCGGAGGTATTGGGTGATCCTACTGCGAGTGTCACCGGTGCTACGGGCAAGCTCTGAGTGCTTTGCGGAGTTGTCAATAAACCATGCATTACTCCTGAAGCCTGGTATTGTGCCACCAGCTGCTGCTGAATGGAGGGCATAGGGGCGACGCTGCTCAACAGCCCCACTGCAGGATGCTGCATCAGATTTGGGACAGACGACACCGGTGCACTCCCTAAGGGAACACCTCCAGGGAGTCCAGACATGTCTACTGTACCCAGAAGAACCTGCACCCCTCCTGTGGCCGGGGTGGGAAGAGGGGACGACCCCTGACTGATGGCATGTCCGACAGAAAGGCTCACCCCAGGGAGAGGCTGGGTGACTGTACTCGGCATGCCGTAATCAGGCTGACTGGTTGATATCAGAGCCGGCTGGCTTTGCAGTTGGTGCGTAATAGGCTGGGGTTGATAAAGCAGCGGTTGCACTTGAGGAGAAGAAGGGATGCTGGGAGATTTCTGTAGATGGGCACCTGGGTGTCCTCCCTCATGAGCGGGCGGATGGAAACTGTGCGGAGCAGACAGAGGCACTGGCTTATTACTAAAGGACTCAGATAACCCAGACCCCAGGGCGGCATTGAAGCTGTGCGTTTCTAGATTATGAGACGGGCCGGTGAAACACGACCCGTCTGACTTTACATCAGGAGCCATTACGGAGCCGACGGTGGTCCCGAGCCCACTGTCTCTATCTGCTCCGGGCTCGGTCACATTGGTGTGCCATATACTATCCACAGTCCTGCTCATCACAGAGCCCTCGGGGTCTTTCTCGTAAAAATCCATACAGGTCCACCGGCCCCTCCTGAAGGGCTCTCCGGTGCCGTGATCAAGCTTAATGACCCTGAAGCGAGAACTGCAACTGGTTATGGACGTCGCGCTTGATGAACCAGTGACTTGCGCTGTTTGAGTCCCAGAGGCCTGGGTGCCCTGGTGGTTACCCAAGTTGCGCGGGACAACCCCGCCGTTCTGGCCCTCCGAGTCCCCCACATTGTTCAAAGTCTCATCTGAGGAGCTCTTGTCACATACCTCAGTCCTGGGCATGTCAAATATCTCGGAGGACACGTCCTCTGTCCGGGACTCATCCGGGTCATCCAGGCTCTCGGTGTCGTCGGTCGCGCTGTTGGCCCCGACTTGAGCCTGAGTCACACTCGTGATCTGAAAGCAACTCTTCTTCTTTGCCGGCATCTTAGACATGCTTAACAGCTTTTTGAGACACCTTAAAGACGCCGCTGACTTGACAAAACAGCAAACAGTTGCCCCGAATTTCACAGTTTTCCGCGACGATCGTGCGTCATCCGTCTTCCTCTTCTCTCCTGTTGCATTTTCGACACGCGCGCGGCGGACGAAAACAACCTCCGCGAGCGGTGTGCGCCAGATGACGTGTCGGTTATTAATGTGTCCTCATATGCTGGTGATCAGAGCTCGGTAAGGGTGGTGTGTGTGAGGCCGCTGTCGTAGATTCGGCTGCGTTCACTCCCCCTGCTGCCTCACACTTCTCTAACGTATCTACATAACGTTATAAGTATCAAACACATCCTGAACGAGCGCGTTTAAACGCCGCCTAATACGTCGCGACACTCGGCGACTAGATGCCGGCGTACTAACAAAACAAACACGAAAACGGTTTGAAATGAAAGTTTATGGCTAACTATAACTAGCAGACTTCGGAAACAGAAAATCTAAAAATTTCACCTCCCGACAAGATGGCTATGTAAGTTCGCAATGCATGCTGGGAAACGAGCGCAACAGGCATGGCGCGTAAATAGAATGGTGAATACGGATCCTACGTTCAAACTAGTGCAGCAGCGTAAGTTCATTTACCTGTCTTTTTCCATATGCGCATATTACAACGCGAAAGTGACGACCTAATGTTATATATCATTAAGAAACGTGTTCGTTTAGCGCTGCGCAAAAATATGAGTATAAACTAAATAACTGAGGAGGCCAGGGCTACTTGTCACATTTTTTTATTCACTTGTAGGCTACTGTAAATATTAGTCCGATTAATTTATTTTAGAAAGTCAGTTTCAGTCTTGTCAGCTTTCAAATGTTTACACAATTATTGTCTGCGCCAAAATAATAAACATCTCTATATGGGGTAAGTTAAATCACAATAGGAACCTGCCATTAAATATATTATTTTGCACATCAGTAAAACGATCTATCTATCTATCCATCTACCCATCTACCCATCTATCCATCTATCCATCTATCCATCTACCCATCTACCCATCTACCCATCTATCCATCTACCCATCTACCCATCTACCCATCTACCCATCTATCCATCTACCCATCTACCCATCTATCCATCTATAGACTATTTTAGCCAACAGAAACTGTAAATAAATATGACATATACAGTGGGTACGGAAAGTATTCAGACCCCCTTAAATTTTTCACTCTTTGTTATATTGCAGTCATTTGCTAAAATCATTTAAGTTCATTTTTTTTTCTCATTAATGTACACACAGCACCCCATATTGACAGAAAAACACAGAATTATTGACATTTTTGCAGATTTATTAAAAAAGAAAAACTGAAATATCACATGGTCCTAAGTATTCAGACCCTTTGCAGTGATACTCATATATTTAACTTGCTGTTAAATTTCTTCTGATCATCCTTGAGATGGTTCTACACCTTCATTTGAGTCCAGCTGTGTTTGATTATACTGATTGGACTTGATTAGGAAAGCCACACACCTGTCTACATAAGACCTTACAGCTCACAGTGCATGTCAGAGCAAATGAGAATCATGAGGTCAAAGGAACTGCCTGAAGAGATCAGAGACAGAATTGTGGCAAGGCACAGATCTGGCCAAGGTTACAAAAAAATGTCTGCTGCACTTAATGTTCCTAAGAGCACAGTGGCCTCCATAATCCTTAAATGGAAGACGTTTGGGACGACCAGAACCCTTCCTAGAGCTGGCCGTCCGGCCAAACTGAGCTATCGGGGGAGAAGAGCCTTGGTGAGAGAGGTAAAGAAGAACCCAAAGATCACTGTGGCTGAGCTCCAGAGATGCATTTGGGAGATGGGAGTAAGTTGTAGAAAGTCAACCATCACTGAAGCCCTCCACCAGTCGGGGCTTTATGGCAGAGTGGCCCGACGGAAGCCTCTCCTCAGTGCAAGACACATGAAAGCCCGCATGGAGTTTGCTAAAAAACACCTGAAGGACTCCAAGATGGTGACAAATAAGATTCTCTGGTCTGAATGAGACCAAGATAGAACTTTTTGGCCTTAATTCTAAGCAGTATGTGTGGAGAAAACCATGCACTGCTCATCGCCTGTCCAATACAGTCCCAACAGTAAAGCAAGGTGGTGGCAGCATCATGCTGTGGGGGTGTTTTTCAGCTGCAGCGACAGGACGACTGGTTGCAATCGAGGGAAAGATGAATGCGGCCAAGTACAGGGATATCCTGGACGAAAACCTTCTCCAGAGTGCTCAGGACCTCAGACTGGGCCGAAGGTTTACCTTCCAACAAGACAATGACCCTAAGCACACAGCTAAAATAACGAAGGAGTGGCTTCACAACAACTCCGTGCCAGAGCCCTGACTTAAACCCAATTGAGCATCTCTGGAGAGACCTAAAAGTGGCTGTCCACCAACGTTTACCATCCAACCTGACAGAACTGGAGAGGATCTGCAAGGAGGAATGGCAGAGGATCCCCAAATCCAGGTGTGAAAAACTTGTTGCATCTTTCCCAAAAAGACTCATGGCTGTATTAAATCAAAAGGGTGCTTCTACTAAATACTGAGCAAAGGGTCTGAATACTTAGGATCATGAGATATTTCAGTTTTTCTTTTTTAATAAATCTGCAAAAATGTCAACAATTCTGTGTTTTTCTGTCAATATGGGGTGCTGTGTGTACATTAATGAGGAAAAAAAATGAACTTAAATGATTTTAGCAAATGGCTGCAATATAACAAAGAGTGAAAAATGTAAGGGGGTCTGAATACTTTCCGTACCCACTGTAAAACACTTGAGAATCTTAACATTTGTGGAAAACAGCTTTTAACATTTGCAGCTTTGCTGTTAAAATCTATAGGTATTTTTGTTCTTGCCTGAATATATTCATAAATGTTTTTAGTAGTTATTTCTGAAATATAATGATATTTTGGACTGAATTTACAATAAAAAAATAAAATTTAAGGGAGAACAGTGAAATCAACATACAAAGCCACTGTTGGAGAAAATAGTTTTTTTGTTTTTTTTTGTTGCTTAAAATAAAAAACAATAGTTACTGAGTATACATTTATCTGTGTGACAGCGGTTTCAAAGTGTTCTTCCATGAAATACACATATAATACTGTATATTCATCTGAAGTATGTCCTCTCTAGCTGCCAGTGTTGTAGGCATATTGATACATTTATTTGATTTAATATTGTATTATAACAGAGATACATGTGTGCCGTGGCATTGTGCAGAACATAAGCTATGAAGAAGCTGGGAAGAAACCGTCCTGTGTAAAAAACCTTGGTGTCATCTTTGACTCGGAGCTTAAATTTGACCGACAAGTTAATGCTGTTGTTAAAAATATATTTTTCATCTAAAGTCAATATCAAAGTTGAAGTCCATCCTCTCTTTTGAAGATATGGCGAAGGTTGTTCATGCTTTTGTGTCATCTCGTTTGGACTATTGTAATGTGTTGTATCTGGGTTTGAACTCAGTCTCATAACATTTACATGACTCAGTTTAATGTGTACATACCCGGTACAACCTGTTTGCACGTTCTTCTTGCACATCCCTGCTTATATTATTATTTATTAAGTCCACAGTATACTGTATTGCACATTTTACTCCTTATTTTTTCTTATTTGTATTTTATTCTTACCTATATTTAAATATATTCTCTTGTGTTATGTTTAATTTTATTTTTTTTGCACTGTCCATTGAGCGGACCTGTCCTGATTTACATTTCACTACTGATTATATCCTGTATAATTGAGTATGTGACGAACCTTGAACCTTGAATCCGCATTCTCTCTCTCGTTTGCAGCTTGTTCAGATCTCAGCTGCTAGGCTTTTAACATGTACAAGGAGGAGAGAGCATATTACTCCTGTGTTGATCAAACTGCATTGGTTGCCTGTACGATACAGAATTCACTACAAAGTGTAGTTGTATGTACAACTACACTTACATTTCACTTCTGATTATACCCTGTATAATTTATTATGTGATGAATAAAGAAACCTAACCTAATGTTTTCAAGGCTGTGCATGGTCTATCACCTGACTATGTCACTGATTTAATTAGTGTCTGTCAATCCAGTAGATATCAGCGCTCAAATGATCGATTACTCCTAATGGTTCTGCGATCTCGTCTAAAAGGTGATCGTGCTTTCTCTGTGGCAGCTCCTAGGCTCTGTCTATTAGATATTCTCCAACTGTAGGTGTTTTTCAGAGTGCGCTTAAAACTCATTTCTTTTCTTTAGCCTTTGATAATGTTCTTTAGCTGTGTATGTTACTTTTGTTACAATGTTTTTTTATATATATGTGGGTAGTTGACAAATAAAAATTGGACTGTGTCCTATGGTGTGACATAGCAACAATTTAGAAAAACAAAAACTTAACATACAAATAACATGAGAAAAATGTATCTTCATTCTTATTTACAAATAGCATGAGAGAGGTTTTATCTTCAACGGTGAAAAATTTTTTTTTTTTTTTTTTGTCACACATTGATACGTCAACTACCCATATTTTTTGTCATTAGTTTTTTATTTAATTATAATTATTATTTTATTTGATCCTTCTCTGTACAGTACTTTGGTCCCAGTCGTGGTGTTGAAAGTGGTTTATAAATAAAGGTTGGGTTGAGTATGACCAGCAGGGGGGTAATTACATTAATCTGCACACACTAACTCTTCTGATTTCACTTCATCGCTTGCTCATTCTGCAATCATCTGCTTGCTGTGTTTTATATTTCTGTTGGGATCCTAATGTATAATAATTGCGCTTTCTACAGGTCACGTGTGATATATAAATAACGCGCAGTAAATTCAGGATCATTAACCTACTTTGAGGAAAAGCCGGAAGTGGTTTAGATCAACACTGAGGAGCCTCCCATCTTGTGGATGATTCAAAGATTTATAGCATTTCCGGTTCGTAAAGCTCTGCTTCTATTACGTTTTAGAAAATGTGTTTTTCACAAAGAGTTTAGTAAAATCAGTCATTTTTATGTGCATTAAATCATTATTCCTCAACTGCCTTTTTAATCTTGTGCCTAAAAGCAGCTAATCCAGTTAATTTTGTTTTGCTACTTTTATCTTAAGTTAGTCGTCTGTTTAGTTTAGAGGAGTGACACGGTCAGGTGACTACAGTAATGTCCCTGGGCTTTCTCAAAGAAAGTCCGTTGAGATAACAGGACTGTAATGGGTGTGCCTCCCAAACGACTGGCCTGTAAATATGAATATGTCACGATCAGTCCTGTCATTAATGACAAAGGGTGAGTGGTGAATCACCGCCCTGCTGCTGTAGAAGTTGTGTCTCTGTGTGAGGTAGAAAATCAACAACATTTCACTTTAAGGATTTAATTTCAATTGTTAGATGATACATGACTACATTAGTCATCTGAGACAGCAGATTCTCTTGATTAATTTGATATAACATTTACTTAACATTAAAAAAGATATAAAACTTAATAAAATGTAAATATAATAGCTGACCAGGATTGTTAAACTTCTTCGACTAAACAAAGATTTCACAAAATATGGCAGTAATTATTGGCTGACATTTGACTCGGTTGTGACTAACGCACACACAAACTATCTGTTATTGATCAATTCGTTAGCCCATGTTTTATGCATTGTTCAGTAAGTTAGCTGTTTTAAAAGTAAAATGTTTCCTTTTTTACTTTTTGGATTAAAATGCTTATAATAAAATGGGCTGGAGTTGGGGGAAATTATTTTAACATGATTCAAAACATATTTTAACACGGGGAAAAAAATGTATTAATAAAATAAATTAATGTACAAACTAAACTGATGTTCATGTTTTCTATTAGTGTTACACATGGGTTGCACTATATTTCTGTGTGTACAGTTTTGAGCCGCTCAGATAACATCGTGGCACAGATAATTCATCACTGGCCTCCTGAAAGCATGATATTTCACATTAACATATGCTTATGAAAACAAATATAGGCAATCAATTTTGACCCATGTTTGGGGTACTAAAACAAAATCCCTTTTTTAAAGTTCACCCAAACATGTTGTCACAAACTTCTACGACTTTATTTCTTCTGTGGAACAAAAATGAAGATATTTTGAGGAATATCTACGTTTTTTTCAGGGCCATATAATGGACATCAATCATTCAAATAGCATACGTTATAGTTTTTATTTTATTTGTTCCATTTTCATTTTAGTTTTATTTAAGTTTTAATTACTCACTGGTATATTTATTTTCCATTTTCATTAGCCTATTTTTTCTCTCTCTCTCTCTCTCTCTCTCTAAATATATATATATATATATATATACATACGCTTTTGTCATTACATCAAGTTAAGCTAGATTAAAATGAGAAATGCTGTCTTGGCAAACAGATGAACAAAAACATTTTATATATATATTTTATATGAGTTAACATGTATTTAATTTCAAGTAAAAAAATGTATTTAGTTATTTATAATAACCCATGTGAAGTCTGTAACCAAAACACGAGGGTGAGTAAATGACCGAAATTGTTTTTTGTGGGAATGAAATATCCCTTTCATTGAGACTTTCCTGAAATAACATTTCATGTGTAAAAATATAACAAAAGGTAACAAATTTATGAGCTATAAAGAAAAAAAATTGCCAATTTCCACATTTTATGTTAAAAATCATGTGTTGTTAAAGTAATTACATCTTGCTAATGAGCTCGAGCTGGCGCTTTGACATAAGAGGGACTATTTTCGTCCAGCGTCGCAGTGTCGGCGGTGAGTCGTCTGCGCGGAGGGATATAGCACGGGACTACACCCAGGCGCTGTCTCAGTCCGTCGGCTTTCTTTCCTTCCAGAGCTGAGATTTCACACAAGCCAGCGAGCCAGACAGCACGGGAGACGCCAAAACCCACCATCCGCTCAACCTCCGCTAGAACTTTAGCACTTGTAGCGTTGAATCCACTCCAGTGGGTGTAGTTCGTCCTATATATCTCTTCAAATCACAGAAAAATGTCTTGGCAAAGCTACGTGGATAACCTGATGGCCGATGGCAGCTGCCAGGATACCGCCATTGTTGGCTATACGGACGCCAAATACGTTTGGGCATCGTCAGAAGGGGGTACTTTTAGCGGTATAACGGTAAGATTTGTCTAGATTAGCTCCCGTTGTGCGGTTAACGCTTCGTTTTAATTTAACTCGGGGTGTAATTTGTGTGTTGGGGCGAGCAGAGAGATTCGGGTGTTAGCAAGCTAGTCAGCTTTAGCACGCGTGCACGGGGAGCCGGTCTCGTGCACAGCGAGAGCTAACCATTTCAAGCATATCTTACATTTAAAAAGACCACTCGTTAGCTTGTATATCATTAACAGAGCTACAACGGTACAACCGAGCCTAATATTTGTCCAATAAAAGCGAAAGGGCGAAGTGTTTGTGCTGAATGGATCGAGGCCCAGATGAAAGCACAGGGCTGTGGCCACGGCCTCTAGACTTCATTACTCATAACACAATGAAGCACATTAACTTACGCTTATCTAATGACCCTAGTTAAAGTGCAACCGCTGTATAGCCGAACATAGCTGAAGTTTTCTTAAGATTTCGACGACTTTCATTGGATGTAAACGGGTCTGGCTCTGATTAAATCAAACATTTCCTTTCGCATTATTCAGCAATATCGATTTCTGCCATATCTACGCGCTGTGCATTGTGTTAGTAGTGCTTCACATGCACAGATCCCCTCGCTAAGTCCGGGATTGTTTCAGAGATCGGACTCGGTCTGATCAGTCTTGAGATAAGCTGCAGTCTTAGGCCATGAGAGGAGGAAGTTCAGACACTGGCGCCTGTGCTTCAAGTTTTCCCTACAGGAACACAAAGATGGCGTCCTGTCGCCTGTGAACGCTCACTCTTTCCCGCATATCACTGTTACTATTAGAACATTTCCAGCTATTTGTGCTGTCACGCTTAAAAAAAGTGGTTCAATTGCAATTATTTTGAATACTCCCAGAGTGGGTCAGACTGGTTGCACTCATGCAATGCTAATGCATGCAAATAATCCTTTCAGGTTCTCAACAGGTGTAATTATATACAGCTTGTGTAACCTGCATGACACTAACGCTTACTTAAAGATGTGAATATTAAAATAAGTCTTTTTTGTATGCTAAATTTTTCAGCCTGATGAAATCGATGTCCTTGTCGGCAAAGACCGAGAGGGCTTCTTCACCGGTGGCATGACTCTAGGGAAAAAGAAGTGCTCTGTGATAAGAGACAGCCTTCACGTGGAAGGGGACTGGACAATGGACATCAGGACAAAGAGTCATAATGGAGAGCCGACATACAATGTTTCCATAGGCAAAGCTGGCAAAGGTAAACTACACGTGTGAAATGTTTAATTTAGTGCACGAATATATTCATATCACTCCTGACAAGCACATTAATTTCTAGATTAGTTTAATTAGGGATATGAGTCTGCTCAGAACAAGCATTTGTATAGTTTAGCCTGGGGCGACCCTAATTCCTTAAGATTTAAAAATTAATTTAATCACTTTTTCATGGTTAATTTAGGAAAATGACCCTTAATGCTAAGATGTGCCCACTCATACAGTCTGCCTTTGTGGTCCTCTTTTTGACTATAAGGATAATCGGACGTGGAAGGTATAGTTTTAAGCCAGTGCAATCTTCTGTCCTCCACTCCTCCTTTCTGAAAACCACCCGTACGCTGGATTTCAGCGCTCTGCATGTACAAGCTTTTCTTCATCTAACCGTTAGAGATTCCCTTCACCTTATCACTGTTTAATGAACTGGGCTCTGGGCTATCAATCTTTGGCTTGAGCGGTAAATAACCCATCACACCCTATTATCTATGTTGGATAAATCATCAGGGCTCAAGTCAAGTAGACACTGATTATTTGCACAATGGTAAGTTTTAAACATCTGACACTCGTAACCAAAGTTGTATCACGCCCAGCGTGGTTTAGCACACGCTCAAAAGATGATATAGTGTCAGTGTGGACCTGTGAAAGTCTCGTAGAAAGGTAACTGTGTTTCAATGGGATTTAGGGTGTGTGGGGCGGGTCGAAAGTCCTTTGGAATGTGGCAGCGTCAAATTCCTCTTCCTATTTCCTCTTTCCTGCACACTAAAGTATGTCACTACAAAGCTCAAGCAGCCAGACCTCCTTGTCAAATACTCTCAATCACTTTCCTCTACTTGGTTGCTTTTAATGGTGCAGTGCATGTGCATGCAAACACTTCTAAATGCAATTGTGATTCTCTTTCTCCTGTTTCATGATTTCCCCCTAACTACCACACTTCTCAACTTTCCCCTTTTCTATTTCTTCTCTTTCAGTCTTGGTTCTTGTAATGGGCAAAGAAGGGGTCCATGGAGGCGGATTGAATAAGAAGGCATACTCAATGGCAAAATACTTGAGGGATTCAGGGTTCTAATGTAATTAAGCTTGTTTAGTTTCACTTGAGGGACAGAAAGAAGAAAGAAGTTTGCTGTTAAGCTTTCTCCTTCAAGCAGTTAATGTCTTGAAAAAATTTAATAGCAATCAAGGGAAGAATGGTTATAATGTCCCCGTGTCATCGGGGGGAAAGACTTTTTTTTTTTTTTTTCAAGTTTTGTTCATTTGTCGTCTTTTTTCTTTCCTTATGTACTCCAGTGTTGGTTGTAGTCATGGGAAAGGAAGGTACCCACGGAGGATTGCTCAACAAGAAAGCATTTAGCATGGCTGAGTACCTGAGGAAAGTTGGATACTAAAGCAGCCCCTTTCCATCATCCATCCACACAGCAGCTCACTTTACTACACCGCACCACACTACCCATCCACACACCCCTACCCTCATCCTCGCCCCCTTTTTGTCAACTTCACAACACTACCAGAAGCAGTTAGTAGATGCATTGTTGCCTCTCCAAATCTGTCTGTCCATTTTTGTTTCATGAAATTTTCCTTTTGTTTAATGCTCATGTCCTTTAGTTTTAACATCTTTTTTTGTGCCACAGTAAATCAAGCATGTTGGTTTTATAAAGGTTCAATCGCAAACACTACTGTACATAACCATAGATGTAAAATGAAGAATTTGTAAACAAAAATTGGACGACCCAGAATTAGTGTTAGTATATAAAGTCACTACATGGTCCAATTGTTTTCCTTAGGCACTGCTAACGAACCAGCTTAAGCTAGATTGATGCCTCTCAAGTGCTTCGAGCCCTTGCTGAGCTCTCACGGTCTTCCTTGTATACAGCATGTCCAGGATGGAAAAAGTGCATGCATATCTTTTAGGTCAATATCATCGTTTTAACTAACTACTCAGCTTTGAGAATGAAGTTAGACCGTCACATAACACTTTTTTTCTTTCCCTTATTGTTTTTTTATTTTCTCGGTTTGATCCTGAATTAATTTAGTAAGCACCCCTGCCCTCATGAACTGCCCAGCTACTATTATATGCCCTGTACCTTCTTTAGTTTGAGAACCTTATATCAAATGCTTTTGCTGTTGTATTTGGATGTGGTCTTGTAAGTCATTGGTCTAATGTTGGAATATTTTGAGTGTGGTGGCAGATCAGCAAGGTTTGGGTGAAGTTGTTCCCCAAGAGCCTCTGTTTGGACATTCCATCGCTACAATAGCTCAGGCACTTATATTTGTTGTTTGCCAGCTCCTGTAAAATGTTATTCCTTTTTTTCTTTTTTTAACAAAAAGTGCTGCCATCCCAATGTACCTCTGGTTCTGTCCATTTCACTTTGGGTTCTCTGATTGGACCAAGTTTTTGTTGCATCCGGTGGGCTTCACAGAATTGCTCCAAACTATTGTTGTGAAGGACGACTGCTGGCTTCATCTGTTGCTGACTTTATAACACTAAATTCTCAACACTTCAAATACAATGTAACACCAAGCTCATTTCTATTCAACACTATTACTGGCTTAACAGTTTGAAATTAAAAACCAAATGTATAACTACCTGAGAGTTCCTCATGAATGTCTTGAATAGATGAAATGGCAGTCTTGCTATCATGCCACCTCAAAATTGTTAAACATTTTTGACTTTTAATGTTATTTTCAAGAATGAAACCATTTGGAAGTCATTGCCTTGTAAACTACTTAATTGCGATGTATCAAACTGTCATAGCACGGTACAAATGCTTCATTAAATAGACAAAAAAAAAGATGCTGAAGTAAACTGTGTACACTAACTTTTTCTGGGATATGGTGGTATTAGTTGGTAAAAGACCACTAGTCGAAGTCAGTTGTATTGTGGAAACTTGTTAAATAAAGCTGTGTATCCTGTGCCATAATGTAGATCTGATCTGTTGCTACTGTGAGATGGATTTAACTGCTGCCTTGTGAGAAGTCAATTCTTCAGTGGCACCTTTGAGAGATTTGGCATAAATTCAACCTCCAGGGCTTGTGGAAAATGTACAGATTAAAAAAGCATCAAATTATTTCCAATTCTCTCCCTTCTTACACCTGACCAGCTGATATTCAACTCGATTTGCGTGGAAGAAAATTAAACAAATGCCATGATTTAACCACCTTGTTTACAGACAGATCAAATAAACTTATTCCAACCAGAACATTGTTCACTTGTTTGTCTTCATGCATCTTTCTTCCAGTTTGTAGAAAATGAATTCAAAAGACTGTGTAGGGCATGGTAGGTATCAGAAAATGTGTTTTATATGCTGTTTAGTATGTGAGCTTCCGTGCTGATATTAATAAAATATCTTGCACTGCTACTAAGCCTTATTAATTTGTAATTGACATGGGTAATCCTGAAGGGGTCGCTATAATCACACACATTAAGTGTTACACACAACATCGGATGACTTGGTTTAATCTCAAAATGAGTTTGTATAATGTGAAGAGTTTTTCATATTTCACAATGAGAGTTTTCCACTCGAGGATACCATTGGATGGAGGCTGGCCTGACAAACAGTGTGTGTGTGTGTGTGTGTGTGTATATATGAGAATGCACTTTATTGGCCAGGTATGTTTACACATACGAGGAATTTGATATAGTGACAAGCTCAACAGAATGACAAGACAAAGATAATAAAATAATAATATACAGATAGGCAATGTACAAAAAAAAACAATATATATAATATAGACAACTATGTGTGTACAGGTCTGATATGTGCAAATTTGAAATGTGAGTGTGTGTGTATTTATACATTTCATATATATATATATATATATAATAATAATTCCTAAGAATCAAAGTAGCTTTAATAGGCCTTTAAATCTAAATAGATCATGAATATTACACAAATATTCAAAGCAATTAAATAATTGAAATAGCATTTATGCTGCTAAGGTTTTTCGCTTGTCTCTCACTATGATTGTATTTTTCAGCAGGACATTCAACTTGAAAAATGAAGGTAAAGTTGTATAAAATCACATGCATGTTGTTCTAAATACAGTCTCGTTGTTAAGCAATGTTTTTGGCATAAGTATACATTTTATCTGTAAAATATAAATCATTCTGATTTTGTCAGCCCTGTCACCCTCATCAAAAATACCTTGTATAATAATGGCACATTCAAGTGACATCACTTCTAGCAGGTTACATCATCCCTCAACCAGGATTCATGCACTTAAACACAAGCATGTTCCTCAGTCCTCTGTTACATGATTTATGAGGCTTGACTGAGGGGCAACATCATGCTAAGTCAATACTGTTTCCATTTTTAACATGTAAATTTAAACAATTATTTATTATAATCAATATCTTCAAGTAACATCCTTTCAAAGTGTACAACGTGCTTTTGTGAACTTGACTATTAGCTAGCAATTAGCAAATACGTTTGAAATGGTCAAACCTGTTACTGTCAGCCCTGTTGATTTTCAGTATAACTGGTTTTGACATGAGGTAACGGATAACCTAGAATAGGTGTCACCCTGTTTAAAAAAAAAAACAATTACTTGACATATGGATGCAGTCATTTTAGACAGTCGTTTTAGTTTTGGGCTCAAGGTCTGTATTTAAAGTCACACGAGGTGTTCAAGACCAGTCAAGTTCTTCCACACTGACTGAATCATCATTTATATCTGATCCTTGTCTTATACACAGAGACACTGTCATGTTAGAATAGAAAAGAGTTCTGTCCAAACTGTTGCTTTAAAATTAGAAGCACACAATTCCCTAGAATATCATTATATGCTTAAACATTAAGATTTGTACTCATGGAAATTACTAAAGTAGTCGAACTTGTTCATTAGAAGGGATCCAATACTTTTGTCTATGTGTATGCACACACAAATATTTAAGTGGCTCATGATTTTAGAAGTTTTGATGTGCACACATCCCTTCGTTCCCTCACTAGGCTGTTTAACAGGTGCTTCGGATTGTCCAGACGTGCTCTGATTGTAGAAGTAGGATCTTATATATATCAGGTGCTTGAGAAGAGCCGGGGTTTGCCTCACATTACAGTGGTGTGGTGCGTATGCGAAGCGGTCTTGTCGAATGGCGTTTAAAGAGAACCAAATCCTGACGTGTTTTCTTTTCATTTGGCTTAGCTTTATTAAAGTTCGTGGTTTTGTGGTGTTTAATGAGGGAAAAGGTCTTGCTTCACCGGGCTCTTTAAACAAAAATGCACGGACAAGCGAGTCATTTGATCGAGGGGACGAGAAGACGAAATCTGGAGCACAGGTCGGGCGCCTTCTTATATGGCAAGATTCAAAATCACATGCTGGAGATAGTGTCAGTCTTTCATCGGTGCTCAGTTCTCGCAGACAACCCGATGATTCAGGTGATGTCCCTGTGATCTGCTGAACGCATTTGCAATGCACTAAAATTACAGAATAAAAGATTGCATGGGCAATTTTCAAACACTAACGAGACGAATACTTGTAGTTTTTGTTAGTCTGTCAAGGCGTTTTTAATGCACCTCCGTGCAAAGAGAATTAGTCTTCGCTTTAATGAGCATGCTGTTAATTATTCCAAGTTGAAATGGTCTTTGTTTACGTTTTCTGTACAATGTATTAAAAGGCTGGATGAAGCTGCAACCTCTTTGGGGACAGGTTTATGGTCTAAACACCCTCCAGACTCCAACTGTGGAAAGGCTGCTTGGAATGAAACCCAAGGTGGATTGTGATGGAGATTTAATGAAGTTGACAATTCATGGACGAGAGGGTCCTTTTGGGTCCAACTTTCTTATTGACCGAGGTTTGCTTCTTCATTGCCTTACTTTTTATGGCTCCAACTTTGTCATTTGCCTTCCAAAATAATTGTTTCTGTTATTATTCAATTGTCTTTTTAGGAAGCGTCCCACCGCTTCCATTGTCACAGTTGCCCTCACAATGTGGCCATAGGTTCTTGAGAACTTGGAGAGACTTTGTTTTCATTATACCATATGATGGATGTTATGTAATGCATGAGGTTTGCATTTATATTTTTATGTAAATCGAGTATAGCATATATTTCTTTCTGACCTCCCCCTTTGTGTTTTTAGAGCGAGACTTTTGTTCTTCCCTTACTTTGGTGGGGATTGCCTGTGAAAATGTCTTGTTCTTCACTGAACTCTGCAAAAAGTGAGCCAACGGTCTCCTGTTATACTAATGGCATGATTGTGAGGCTGCATGGAGGAGTCTCTGAGAACCTGAAGATCAAAGGTAACACAAAGGTTTGTGATTATGTACATAGGTTGATGTGATTTTTACAGGTCTAAATTTGATTAAACCTAGTAATGAATGAATGGCAGCCTCTTCTGAAAGTGTCAGCTAGATGTGGATACAGCTTGGTGTCACATCCAGAAGGTGTGGTCATCCATGCCCCGTATATGCCATGCACAGAGCAAAAGGTATGCAATGTTCTACATTTTATCTGAATTATATCCAGTCACTCATCTTGAATACACTAATCTTTTGCCTTACTTTACAGGATGGGATGTACACTCTCAGCATGGCAGTGGAGAGCGAGTTTAATCTCTCCTGCCGAGCACTGTCGCTTAGTATTCCTATCGATACACCTGATGTTGTATATGAACATATTTCTATACCTTATGCTCTGACTTCAACACTCCCTCCTGCCACAATTACTGCAACTACTAAAACCACTCCGCCAAGACGTTCATCAACTTCCACAAGTTCAATTCAAAAGTTTCAGAAACTTCTCTTCCCTTATTACATCCCTGGCCAGCCAGATTTTAAACCTGTTCCTCCTAGTTACCCTCTTCTCCTTTTTCCTCCAAATATACCACCAACGATTCTTCCTCAAAGTCCCAAAATTGTGGGTCCCCCAATTGCGATTACCCAGAGGCCACAAGCACATGTTTATGCAAAGCGTCCTCAGACTTGGTACCCTAAGCCCAGCTTGGGTCTTACCCGCGTCTCCACTCATCAAAGTGCAGCTGGGCCACGTTATCCAAGAAAACATTTGTTGCCTCCTAACAAGGTTCCTACAGCCCCTATCGCTCCCCTACTAATAACCCCAGACCGTCCCCAAGATGAGTTGCAGTGGGCAACTATGTTTCCTCCCAGCGAAATGGGGTATCCTTTATATCCTGGAAAACCTGAATTTGTCACTCCCTCCTCTGCAGTCTTTCCTCAGGTCCTCCACTGGCCTCGTCACTCCCAAACCCAACAAAGACCCTCTGAACCACATGCTCCACCAAACCCAGAGCCTGAACCACCTACACCTGCCCCTACAAGAAAGACAGGACCACAGCTCCTCCGCTATCCATGGTACAAACCCTTCCCACCACATCGTTCAGAAATCCCACCTGTCCCAAAAAATAAAATGGTTTCCACCTCTGGGGCTGTTGCTTCCAAGTCCACCTCATATTCAGAAAGGTCGGAACAAGTTGAAAAGCTGCAAGCTTCTGAACTTCCGTACAGAAATGTTGTTAAGGGTGCTCCTATGAGCTTATACTTTGGCTTGACCCCAAACACGTATCCTACCCCTTCACTTCCTGAAGTTTTTCACACTCCTGCCCCTATAGAGGCTTCTCCAAATCATATTAGTTCGTCCCAGGCACATTCTTTTCACTGTCCAGCTTTCTGCCCCGGACCCCCTTCAGTGTTCTATCACCACCATGACCATCACCATTTTAGTCATCCTCTTCAAATGTCTAACATTGACATTTCTAGTGCGTCTGCAATTGCAGGCCAAATGCTGTCATCTCCTGTTATATCTCCAGATTCAAACCTCTTTCCCCTTATTAAGGGCAAGGGTTATAACTATGGCCCACTTTACACAAAAACTGCTCTACCACCAACTTCAGATCATACAGCAATGCACTATTTGGTGGAAAATCCCCCCATTAAGAGTAACGATGCTCTTGATACGTCAAAGCATTTTACTGGGCCAACCATGCGTCCCTATATTTTTAGGAAGTTGGAATCAACTGCCGCCTCTCCACAGCCTACAATGAAACCTGCTAATTTTGCTTCTGGTATACGCCAGCGTTCACAAAATAGACCAGTTGCTGAACCTCATGCCTCTGCAAACCACAGCCCAAACCCTGCAGTTAACCAGGCTGAGATGCAGCAGCATGTTTACCCAATGGGACGTGACACACAGTCAATGTTACTTGCTCCAAATAATGTTCCCTCTTTTGAGGAAATGGTCCAACATGACATTTCTTCAAAACCTAATATGCCTCCAACTCATGACAAAAATGCATTTATGAATTACTGGAATCATGCTGCTAATTTGAATGCTAAGCCCCCTAGGTCTACTTCTCTTACAAAAGACACTTTTACCCAGATGTCATTACCTCAGCCACCCAATAATCACAATCCATTTGAGCCGTCAACCATGTCAATTCAACCAGAAGAAACTGATGACAAGAACCCTCCACCACAGCTGAGTTTTCATCCCTTGATTCAGAGCCGTAACTCTGTGCCAGTAAGGAACCCTCAGCTGTATTTCCCTCCAAATGGAGAATCTGTGGATCCTGTTTTTAGGGGCCCAAACTTATTTAACACGCATTGGGTTCCTGCTGTTCAATCAAACAAGGGTGCATTGCTCTCCAGCTCTCAAACAGATGGTAGGTGAACCAGTTCTCGGTGTACCATAAATTGACCAAAATGATGCAGCATAACCATTGTTAAAGTTATTTTTTATATTTGTTTATATAGGTTATATGGGGCATCAATCCACTGTAGACGGAGTAATGTGGAGCGCTGGAAATGATGCAAACTAATAATAAAAGTTAAGTGGAAAAACTTATCTGCTTTTCTTTTAAATCCCTGATTTGAAGTCCGTTTTTGCGAGTTTTGTGCTGAGTTCATTATATTGAGTCCTTATTAGGATTACCTAAGTAAAATCACAGAGTCTCTGTATGCACAAATTGTTTATGAATTGTTGAACTATTGAATTAGAGTTCCTGGAGAAGCAGAGTTTAGCTGAGAAACATTATATAACCATGTCTACGTATTCAGTGCCATCTCTACCAGAAACCCAAGAGTAGTTAATTCATTTTCTTAGATGATCACGTTACATAAAATGTATTTACCGTATCTTCGTCTGCCCCACATCTGACAATGTTTAGCAGTTTTTCATTGTAAAATGGTGTTTAACAAAGATTAACTTTTAATTAACAATTAAGTGTTCCTGTGGCTCAGTGGTTAGAGCATTGCGGTAGCAGCGCAAAGGTTGTGGATTCGATTCCCAGGAAACACATATACTGACAAAAAATGTATAACCTGAATGCACTGTAAGTCGCTTTGGATAAAAGCGTCTGCTAAATGCATAAATGTAAATGTTAACAAGCTCCGCATTAGAATGGGTATATATTACCTGTGACACACAAAATGGCATTGGAAATACAGCATTTATAATAACGTTATGAATCTATGTCCCATGTATTTCATTGTTTGTTTTTGTTATTTTTGACAGTTTTTCATTTAGTTATTTGAATGTTGTACATTGAAAGGGTATTTGCAATATACCAACCCAGTCTCACGGCAGTTCGTGATATAGTCACGAAATGTAATCTATTGATTCGTGCGTGGTCACAAATTTCCCTATTTTTTGTATCAATTTTGTGACCATCACGAACTGCCGTGAGACTGGGTTGAATATACAGTGTCCATGGACAGACTTTTTCCTCAGAGCCATTTCTGTGAAGAGCTTGAAGAAGATATGGCCACCATCATGTGACAGCATTGTGTTTTTTTCTTAATGAGGGGTATTCCATTTCAAATTTCCATAAGGTGAAAACTGATAATTTATAGACAAAAACACACTGAACATGGACTGATAAAAATGTACTTAAGAGTGGTAAATATTTTATTAGAGCACCACAGTACAACACAGGCACAACCTTGATTGCTTCCATAACAAGAAGGCCAGTTTTTTTACATGTACCTGCTTTGTTATAAAACATTTACTCCTGAACGACTGCATTTATGAGTTTAGTGGCAACCTCAGAAATCAACAAGAGTTAATATTATCTGGGTTGGTTCATGAAATGTGGTTAGGTCAGAAATGTTTCTTTTTTCCTGGACAAATGGGAGGAAGGACAATCGGCCCAGGAGGAAGGACAGTCGGCCCGGGAGGAAGGACATGCGGCCCTGAAAGAAGGGGTGTTTTTTCTGATGCTGTTGCATCTACTGCGGGCACATCCGGTGCAGTGACCTCCCTCTTTACAACAGGAGCTTCCTTTGGCACTGCCACGACCTCAGCCGATTCCTTGGATTCTGCAGAGAGCAGACCACTTGCCAAAGGGTCATGGAGTGCGGTCAGCTTGTGATGTTTGAGGCTATGAATGGTGGGGTTGTGCTGAGGTCCAAAGGTGTGTGCATGCAGAAGCTGTTGGACTCGCACTGTGGCGTTGCTTGCTTGGGTCTGTCATGAATAGAAGAATTAATAAAGTTGTATAGTGTCTTTAACTCTCTGCTATAGCTTAATCTGAGTTTGAGGTTTAAAGATCAAGAGCGTAATTTCTGTGCCAGTAATGGTGCCAGACAGAATTGACAAGTATTATACATTTAAGGTATTAATATGCACCTTTTAGGTTTAAATAAGGTACCACTCCAGTGATAGACTTTTTTTCAGAGAGTGTAGCAATACTGACTCAATCATACTGGCTTTGGGGAAGTACTTAACCTGATTGGTACTGAGAAATGTTGGAAACCTAATTTTATATTAGCAACATCTAGCTACTGGGGTGCCACTGGGCTCAGGTCTTGGACCACTTCTCTTTTCTGTCTACATGGCTTCACTAGGTTCTGTCATTCAGAAACATGGCTTTTCATATCACTGCTATGACACTCAACTCTACCTCTGATGATCTGACGATAGCAGCTCACATCTCAGCATGTCTAATAGACATTTATTGCTGGATGAAGGACCATCACCTTCAACTCAACCTAGCTAAGACAGAACTGCTTGTGGTTTCAGCAAACCCATCGTTTCATCACAATTTCACAATCCAGCTAGGCGCATCAACCATAACTCCTTCAAGGACAGCCAGAAACCTTGGAGTTGTGATTGATGATAAGCTGAATTTATCAGACCCACATTACTAAAACTGCCTAGTCCTGTAGATTTGCATTATATAATATTAAGAAGATTAGGCCCTTTCTCTGGGAACATGCAACACAACTCCTTGTTCAGGCTCTTGTTCTGTCCAGACTTGACTATTGCAATGCTCTCATGGCAGGTCTTCCAGCCAGTTCCATCAAACCTCTACAATTAATCAAAAACGCTGCTGCAAGATTAATCTTTAATGAGCCGAAAAGAACACACGTCACACCTCTGTTCATCAATTTGCATTGGCTACCAATAGCTGCTCGCATTAAATTCAAGGCATTAATGTTTGCCTACAGAACCACCTCTTGCTCTGCACCCCTTTACCTAAATTCATTACTTTAGACTTATATGCCCTCTAGAAGCTTGCGTTCTGCAAGTGAACGACGCATTACTGTACCATCCCAAAGAGGCACAAAATCACTTTCACTGACTTTTTCATTAACTGTTCCCATCTGGTGACCTGCCCAACTCAATCCAGCAGCTGAATCAGATTCATTACCCATCTTCAAGAAACGGATAAAAACACATCTCTTCCATCTTTATTTGACCTTCTAACTCTAGCACTCTCTATTCTAATTATATTTAATCTAATCTGTCTTTTTTTATTAAAAAAAAAAACACAAACATTTGACCCTCTATCAATTGCATATTTATTCTCCTTAACTGCTAGCTTTTCTTGTAAAACTAACACTAGGCTTATTTTTTCTATATTCTATATACTCGTTTTCTTAAAATAAAAAATCCTTCCTACGTGTACTGCGTTAGGTTAACCAGGACTTGTAATATCACTTGCATGTTGTTGCTCTTTTGTTGGTTTTGATTGCTTCTATAATCATTTGTAAGTCGCTTTGGATAAAAGCGTCTGTTAAATGACTAAATAAATAAACAAATAAAAAAATATTTGCAATTTTGTCTGGTGTTACTAGAGGCACATAAATAACACACTTCACTTTTATGATTGTTTTAAAAATAAATCGTATAATTGACCAAAATAATTCAGCTCGATGTGATTTGTACTACATTTAAGAACGTATTTGTTTACATTAATTTAACTTGTCCCAATAATTCCTGTCAAGTCTACTCGATTTTATGATTACTTACATTTTTTGATCAGTAATTAAGTTCTGATTAAGAAAAAATACAATAAACTTACCACTGCAGTTTGTGTCTTTGATTGAACATGATTCAAATACTAATTAAAGTCAGCCATTAACTTTTCAGTATTTACAATATATTATTGTATTGTATTAATGTGAAATAATAAAGTGGTATTTACTGGGGCAAAGATTTTGCAGTCAACACCGTTGGCAGCACCTTCAGCTAGACAGAGGCCATGGATCTAAAAATAGTCACAAATATGGATTAGACACTTTGAAGTCAACATGAAAGACGGTTCAACCCATTTTGCTTCTGTAATCTGATGTGCAAAACAGGATATTCAACCGGGGGAAAAATGTAGGACATCGTTTTATCAGAGGGATTTGACTGGATCATGAAAAGTGTGCAGAATGGAGACGAGCGAATGGACGAGGTGGGGTTTATGTTGACTTTGACACAAACATTTACACAGTTGCACACCAGCCAAAGTCTCTCACACTCAAAGATATTTCAATACTCTTACAGCAACAGTATGATTCTGAGGGATGCATAAATCATCATCTTGACTTGTGCAGTTAGTCCCAATAATGGCGTATTCTGCAAAGTACCTGGCTCCACCACTGACAATCTGCAACAACAACAAGAAATAAATAGAAAACAGTACCATATTGGAAGCTTTATTGCCTGAGGATACTTTTTAGTATTCCATGTACATTACCTGGGATCCCATGCGTCCGATTTCAAGGAGTGCAAACTTTGTGTTTAGAGTATTATTTTGATTGAAATAGTCTAAAGAGGTTTCAATGAGTTGGAGGCCATCTGTGTCATTTAAAGGAACGAGTTGAGGGCAGCCTACGCATTTATCTTCTGATTCTAGATGCAACAAAAAACAAAAGGTCTTCTTTCTGCACTGTGATCAGATGACAAGAAGTGCATGTTTTTACAATGATTTGTGTTTTCTTCTTACCTGTCTCAGTTTTACACTTGAATGCCACAACAGACAGACCTTGAGATGTATTTGCCAGAACAAAATCACAATCTGCCTCAACTGCCTAGAAAAGAATCAGAAATGTACTTCATTAATTGCAATACGACATTTACGAAAGTACACATGAATAAAGATAGTTCTCACCGTATTAATTTTTTGTCTGACTGGACAAAGGCTCACAGGTGTTGGATCCAAGACATGACACGCAGTTTCAAGAAACTCGAGTTCCAAATGATACGTGTCTGCTTGAAGTGGCTACAAAAAGACATTTGAATCTTAAAGCCCCATTTGAAACGAAAGAAAAGTGATGTGACATACGGCCAAGTATGGTGACCCATACTCGGAATTTGTGCTTTGCATTTATCCCATCCAAGTGCACACACACACAGCAGAGAACACACACACACACACCGTGAACACCCGGAGCAGTGGGCAGCCATTCATGCTGTGACGCCCGAAGACAAGTTGGGGGTTCGGTGCCTTGCTCAAGGGCACCTCAGTCATGGTATTGAAGGTGGAGAGAGCAGTTGGGGGTTCAGTGTCTTGCTCAAGAGCACCTCAGTCGTGATATTGAAGGTGGAGGGAGCAGTTGGGGGTTCAGTGTCTTGCTCAAGGGCACCTCAGTCGTGATATTGAAGGTGGAGGGAGCAGTTGGGGGTTCGGTGTCTTGCTCAAGGACACCTCAGTCGTGGTATTGAAGGTGGAGAGAGCAGTTGG
>CM049826.1:31402493-31409993 GCA_027422435.1 Schizopygopsis pylzovi | reverse complement strand
AACAGCTTTCTCAAGCAGTTTGTGATGCATTTTGGAAACAGGAGATGAGCCCCTGGTCTAATGCGCCACCTGGCTTGAGAAACCCGTTCTCAAAGACTTACTTTTAGTCATTATTTGGGTAGCACACATATTCTGAATGCCTTCGGCAGAATTCAAATGAGCCATTTTAATCTAGATTAATCTAGATTAATTTCAAAATTAATCTAGATTAATCTAGATTAAAAAAATTAATCTATGCCCACCCCTAGTGTATATATACACATTACCATTCGAAAGGTTGGGGTCAATAAGATTTTAATTTAAAGAAATGATTATTCTTATTCAGCAAGGATGTTTAACTGATCCAAAGTGACAGTTATAATGTTACAAATAATTTATATTTCAATTAAACACATCTCTTGAGCTCTCAATTCATCAAACATATGAAAAAATGGTCATGTTAATGTTTCATGAGCAACAAAACAGAATATTAGAGTGATTTCTGAAAGATGTTCATGTATATTTACTATGATATGACACAATTTAACCTCTACGGATTCATATTCTTACCACTGTCCAGCGAATCCAGGTAGACAGTCACAATTATCCTCGACAGAAGAGCAATTCCCACCATTGAAGCAACTGTAGTTCCACCTCTCGTTCCCGCAGAAAGACACGGGAAGTTTAGGGTATCTAGAGAAAGTAAAGCAAACTTGTTCTATTAACACCTCGTCGCATGTCTAAAGCATAACCAAGCAAAACATATAGATTTGAAACTGCAAACCTCAACATATAGCATAAGAAACTATAAGTAATAAACATGTGATGTATGTGAAAAGAGCAGTATGTCTGGATTCACAGTAATTAATCAAACAGCAGGCCAGAAGTCCCTGGATGACCTATTTCAAGAGAGATAGTGAAGTGCACGTCTGATACTGTTTACTGTCCCATGAGGCCACGGGAGAGGAGTTGTGAATGGCAGTGAAGTGACGCAACTGTTGTCAAAAGTCACGACAATGACAACGTGATTTGTCTGGATTACATTCATACTACACAGATTTCTTTTTAATGAATTACCCATATTAAAATACCAGACATCTAACTGAAAAATGTGTCATAAATGTAATACATCACACCTGTACCTGTGACAGCAATAAAGAAAAGTGTTTTTTCTAGTCAGTCAGAAATGCGTCTGTCTGTCGATTACTGAGCTTGTTCTGATTGGCTAATATTGGTCGGCTTACAGCAGGGTTACGATGTTTTCAATCTAATGTATGCACCCAAAAATTAAGATCACGCGAGAGACCCTCTTCCTAACATGTAAAGACAGCTATACATTTAAATATAGATACTGTTACAGAAAAACTATAATAAGAGTTGTAGGGACAACAATTGTATTGTACATATTGTCGCTGTACTAAAACCAAAAGAAAGAATGAAAATAGCATCATAATGTAGTAACATATTTGTGATTAATCTAATTTCAGATCTTTTAAAAGCATAATGAATAAGTACAAAATTAAGGTTTGGTGGTTGTTATTTAGTGGTCAAGTGTTTTTGTATCACACTAATAAGCGCTGATGATTCATATTAATTAACGTACTATAGGGTTAATTCTAGGGTAAGGGTTTGTTGATTTTAATTATGCATCATTTATTTTGATTGGTCGGTCGTGAGATTCTGAGGTGTGCTATTCCCCAATAACGGGTGGATTTAACCTTTAATCCAGGTAAGTGCCCGCTTAGGGCCCCGGGGGATCTGAGGGCCCATCTGATACTGGATAAATATATGTGCAGCGTTGAGCAATGAAGCTAATCACAGCCGTATCTGTTGATTTCTTGAATTTCATTTAAAATAACAGAAAACTATTTTGACACCATTGACTTCCATTGTAGAAATAAAAAGTATTGCTTTTTCTTTATTCTTTCTTACGGCTTGTTTCACTTCTGTTTTAGTTTTTATAACCAATTCTTACTATGTGTACGTTGTTGTTTGTGAGCATGTTTTTGACTGTGATATCTCTTTAGGATTACTGATAAACTACTGCCGTTTGATTTGTTATTTATTTTAATTTTAGATAAATTATGTATGAATTGATTATGTCTTTATAGGTATTTTCTTTAGTTTTAGTTTTAATAAAATGTATTTATTTTAGTTATGTTACTTCAACACACTACATAGAAATGAAATAACACATATATATATATATATGAGTGTTTGGCTTAGTGTCATGTTAGAATCATTTTATACCTTTTGTTGTTTTAATATTTTAATATGTTGCATTTTCTTAAATGTGTATGTATAGTATTTATAGACTTTTAACTTATAGTTTTAGTTACTTTTTCTTATTTGTAAGTCGCTTTGGATAAAAGCGTCTGCTAAATGACTAAAAAGTGAAGTAAAGTAAAAATACAATAGAAGTCAATGGTGCCCCAGAACGGCTGTTTCTCACATTCTTCAGAATATCTTCCTTTGTGTTCAGAACAAACACATTTATACAGGTTTGGAGCGACTTGAGGATGAGTAAATGATGACAGCATTTTCATTTTTGGGTGAACTATCCCTTTAACTTATTACTATAGTAAGTACATGTAACGTGTAATGCTTGTTTCACAGACCCCCAAGAATCTCCTTCTAGCCCCCAGTTTGATAATGAATTAAAGAAATCAAACTTACGGAAACCTGTCGATATACCATGGAAGTTCTGGAACTCTCTCCCTGAAACAGAAATGAAACAAGATATTGCTGAAGACTTCATCTGTCGAGATGCATTGCAACACTCTTAAAAATGAAGTCTCCAAAAGGGTGTTTTTTGCAGTGATGCCTTGGAAGACCCATTTTTGGTTCCCTTCCAGTTCTTAACTGAACTATTTTGAAGAGCATTTTAAAATTTAACGAACCTTTTTCCACCCTTTTCTGCATTTGAAAGGTTCTTCCATCGATGCCATTAAAGCACCTTTATATTGAAGAGTAAGTGATGATCATGGGAAACATATTCACCTGCAGAAAGGTCCTGTCATGCCTCTTGGACAGAGACACGAGTAGCGTTTCAATCCTCTTAGGCACGTTCCACCATTGCTGCACTTGTTGTGGGCGCATACGTCCACCGGCGTTTCACAGCGCCGGCCGGTGTAGCCTGCATCACACGAGCACTCGTATCCAGCGGAGATCTCTCTGCAGGCTCCGTGAACACATGGGTTTGATGCACAGTCATCTACACTGAATTCACAACGCTGGCCGGCCCAATCAGATGAGCAATGACACTTGAAACGGTCGAACATGTCTTCACAAACCCCTCTATTCTTGCAAGGGTCAGGCTCACAGACATTAAATCCCCGGCAGCCGATGTAGGGAGTCCCAGAAGTCCTCAGAAACTGCTCTTCCTGGGGTCTGGGCTGGTTCAGCTCCATGTCGCTGTAATATGGCAACGCAAGTCCTCCGATCTCCACCGAACCGAGACAGCCTGCAAAGTTACCCTCCGAATCGGGTCCCAAGCCTCCTAAGATGATGTCCACATCTTCTCTGAGGAAATCCAGATCTCCTGAGGCTGTGAAGGAGACGGAGGGGTTCTCCCAGCGCTCATCCAGAACTATTCTCCATCTGGATGACTGCAGGACTGGGCTGTCCATGCTGAAGTCTGCCCTGTGCCACTGCCCATCGTTCACCAGGTCCAGGCTGTGTACATATACATAGGAGGTTCGTTTTTCTCCCTGCAGCTCTAAAACTATGTGTCCATCGTGAATGGAAATGGTAATGAACTGAGAATCGCGCTCAGCGTGCAGTAGAGTCGCATTCTGCTGCCTGGTCCGGAAATGCATTGAAATGCTGCTGAGATATCGCCGTATGTTTCCATTGCCACGAAAGGTGATTATGTGGCTGTCGCTGCGGAGGCTGACATTGACCAAACCTGCAAAGCAGAGAGGAAAAACACACCAGTGCTCTGGTCATTTAACTCTTTGCTCTAGTATTTTCTTTGAAAGGTTTTCTGTTACATTTACATTTATGCATTTAGCAGACGCTTTTATCCAAAGCGACTTACAATTGCATTCAGGTTATACATTTTTCATGAGTATATGTGTTCCCTGGGAATCGAACCCACAACCTTTTGCGCTGCTGACGCAATGCTCTGCCACTGAGCCACGGGAACATTTACTACTGTTCCTGTTATTTACTATTATATTTTAAAATCAAATAACATGCATACATCTCACAAACAGAAGATTAAAACAGATCATCTCTTTCATCATAGCTCTTTCATATACAGCAACTACAGATCTTATTTGCCTTCAGTGTTTCACACCTTTTATGTCAAATGTGTCTTACTTTAAATTGGATTAAACTGCTGTTTTGACAATGTTTGGTGTAGTTACAGTTTTATTTAAAGTTAAAGTTTTAAGTTTATTTGTTTAGCACATCAAGTTCAAATGAAAATGAGAAATGTTGCCTTTGCATCTGACTGAAACATTAGTTTTATTTTATTTGTGAGAGATTTTCATTTATTTAGTTTATTTAATGTTTTATTTGTAGTTTGGGTAACTAAAATACTCCCGTTCAGTACATTGTTGAACTATTATAGCATGCATTTTCTATATGAAGTTCAAATTAAGTAACGACTCTTAAAGTTTGCATGCATATGTATGTATATATAAATACAAATCCTAATAGTAAATAGTAACAGTAAAATCCAATAGTTCAAAATACTTCTAGTTATGTTTATTCACATGAATATTCCACAAATCATCTCAAAGATAATATTCATAAGATCTTAAATCTAGAAATCTAGACTTTTTTTCTTTTTACTGTTAAAGTGTAATCTCTGAACACAGTATTTAATTTCTTCCCTGCGGCATATGTTTATGTCATTAACACGCTCAGGACAAGCACATATGGCGAGGCAAATCCAACAAAGGATAATCTTTCAAGCTTTCATAAATCCCCATAGCTACACGATAATGATCATTTATATAACTGAACTCTGGATAGGCACCACCGATGTATTAATGCATTACAGCTTTCAATTATAAAAATCATCCTTCAGATAAGCACATGTTCATACTGACATTCAAAGCCCTGAGCGTGGGCTTGACACGCGGCCGTGGACGGACACGGGGACAGCTCACACCACCTGACCTCCTCGCAGCGCTGTCCCGCTGTATTGGGGGGGCAGCTGCACGTGAAATCGTCCCACATGGAGTAACACACTCCTCCATTCAAGCAGGGATTATTCTGCAACAGATCCTCACAATCACTCATCACAGTACATACGGTCATTGTAAACAATACAGATTCCCTCGCCATTCAATCTTGAGGAAGACTTCAATTTCACAGAATAGTATTTGTTATTTGGGGGTGCTTCTTAAACTGCTGAGGTCTGGAAAAACTCCTTGAATTATGAATATTCTGTTTGATGTAATAATTCATAATAAATGGGGATTTATTATATTGGTTACATTTTATTTTGAGGGGTCCTTGTTACAGTGTAATTATACATATAAGTACTGAGTAATATTAATTAACTACATGTACTTACTTACTATATGTGACCCTGGAGCACAAAAGCAGTGTTAAGTCGCACGGGTATATTTGTAGCAAAAGCCAACAATACATTGTATGGGTCAAAATTATACATTTTTCTTTTATGTCCAAAAATCATTAGGATATTAAGTAAAGATCATGTTCCATGAAGATATTTTGTAAATTTCCTATCGTAAATATATCAAAACTTCAGTTTTGATTAGTAATATGCATTGCTAAGAACTTCATTTGGACAACTTTAAAGACAATTTTCTGATTTTTTTGCTCCTCAGATTCCAGATTATTCAAATAGTTGTATATCAGACAAATATTGTCCTATCATACATCAATGGAAACCTTATTTATTCAGATGATATATTAATCTACATTTCCAAAAACTGACCCTTATGACTGGTTTTGAGGTCTGTAGTTAGGGTTAGGGGTTGGTTTACTTGTATGTAATTATGCATAACTAATTGTTATTCTAACATTAAGTACATGTAATATGTGTGACAAGGACATCTTAAAATAAAGTGTTACCATCATATTTTTCATAATTTTTTGATGTTTTCAAAATACTTAAACAGATACAAGTATATTTAGAAAATGTAATATGTCTAGAAATGTTTGGTCGAAGCATTATTATTCCAGAATTGTGAACATTGTGAATGATGTAATCATTAATAATATATGAAAATGCATAATGCTTTTCAAGTTTACAAAAAGTTTACAAAATATTCAAACATATTAAGAAAGTTCAGCATTTTGAAAAAAAAATTATGGTTCAAGTCAGGCATTATTATTACAAAATTGTGAACAATATGAATTATCACTCATAATACATGAATATTTATATTTTTCCACAAACTTTTACGTTTACAAACATATTAATAAACAAAATTAGAAAGTTTATCAAATTGCAAAAAGGTATTCCTCAAGTCAAGCATTACAGAACTGTGAACCCTGTAAATGTCATGATCATAAATAATATATTAATGTTTTTCTAATTATTCATATGAATGTGCTACATTAAAATATTTATAACATTTATAACATTTCTGAAAATGTATAAATGCACACAAACTCTTTATATGGTTTAAGTCGAGTATTATTATTCCATAATTGTAAACATTGTGAATGACGTAATCATAAATAATATATGAATATTTCAATTTTTTTATAATATTTGAAGTTTACAAAACAAACTGTCACGGTCCTGCTGGTGTGCCCGGGCTGGCCACCAGATGTCTCTGTGTTGAGCACATGGCTTGTTGTTTGTTGTTGGTGCCATGTGCTCTCCTGTCTATGGTCTGTCCCCTCCCATCTTGTTACCTAATCATTGTTTCTGTTGCTCCACCTGTGTCTCCCTCCTTACCCTCGTTTGTCTCCCTATTTAACCTCCTGGTGTCTGTAGTCCTGTGCTGATCCGTTGTCTTTCGTAGAGTGTGTCATGTTTGACTGTGCACCAGTCTTCAGCTTGTTTTTCCCCCTCGGGGTGGTATTTGTTCTTTTGTTTGGTCTTGTTATTAAAAACCCTGATTCCTCTGCACTTGAGTCCTCGACCTCGTATCTCTCGTGATTCAAATATATTAATATATATACAGTATATATATATATATATATATATATATACTGTAAAAAGTGCTAAGTTGACTTGACTTTGCTTTAAAAGCATTCCAGAACTGTAAACATAGCAAATGATGTAATCATTCATAATTTGAATATTTATCAAATCATTATTAATAGATTCAAAATAATACAATATTGTTGCTGATAACTTGCTAATTCTGCTAATTGTTTATGCTGTGAAATAAAAGCAAAAAATTTTTTTATAAAAACTATGACTGGTCACTTCTCACGTCATTCAGACCAGTCTGTCCTGTATATCGGGCTTGTGTTGGCCAGGACTAGCTGTAACTGAAGCACACGTTGTAGCGGTGCTGTACTGATGGATCTGTGAGTGTAGCTTACGCTGCAGGAGTCGTCGCCAGCGCAGCCGCGCGAGAC
>CM049826.1:31392493-31394993 GCA_027422435.1 Schizopygopsis pylzovi | reverse complement strand
GAAAGAAAGAAAGAAGAAAAAAGAAAGAAAGAAGGAGAAGGAAAGAAAGAAAGAAAGAAAGAAAGACAGAAAGAAAGAAGTAAAGAAAGAAGAAAGAAAGAATAAAGACAGACAGAAAGAAAGAATAAAAGAAAGAAAGAAAGAAAGACAGACAGACAGACAGACAGACAGACAGACAGACAGAAGACAGACAGACAGAAGAAAGAAAGAAAGAAAGAAAGAAAGAAAGAAAGAAAGAGAGAGAAGAGAAGAGAAGAAAGAAAGAAAGAAGTAGAAAGAAAGAAGAAGAAAGAGAAGACAAGAAGAAGACTAAGAAAAACAGATTAAGAAAGACAGACAGAAAGAAGAAAGAAGAAAGAAAGAAAGAAACAGACAGAAAGAAAGAAAGAAGAACAGAAAGCAAAGAAAACAGACAGACAGACAGACAGACAGATCAGAAGACAGACAGACAGACAGACAGACAGACAGACAGACAGAGAAAGAAAGAGACAGAAAAGAAGAAAGAAGAAAGAAAGAAAGAAAGCCAAGACCAGACAGACAGAAGACGACAGCACAGACCAGAAGACAGACAGAAGACAGACAGACAGACAGAAGACAGACAGAAGACAGACAAGAGAGACAGACAAGAGAGACAGAAAGAAAGAAAGAAAGACAGACAGACAGACAGACAGACAGACAGACAGACAGAAAGACAGACAGACAGACAGACAAGACAGACAGACAGACAGACAGACAGACAGACAGACAGACAGACAAGAGAGATAGAGAGACAGACAGAAGAACAGACAGAAGAAGACAGACAGAGAGACAGACAGAGAGACAGAAGAAGAAGAAGACAGACAGAGAGACAGACAGACAGACAGACAGAAACGAAGACAGACAGAAAGAAAGACAGACAGAAGAAAGAACAGACAGAAGAAGACAGACAGAGAGACAGACAGACAGAAGACAGACAGACAGAAAGAAAGAACAGAAAGACAGACAGACAGACAGACAGACAGACAGAAAGAAAGAAAGAAAGAAAAAAGAAAGAAAGAAAAGACAGAAAGACAGACAGACAGACAGACAGAAGAAAGAAAGAAAGAACAGACAGAAGAAAGAAAGAAAGAAAGAAAGAAAGAAGAAGACAGAAGACAGAAGACAGAAAGAAAGAAAGAAAAGAAAGAAAGAAAGACAGACAGACAGACAGACAGACAGACAGACAGACAGACAAGACAGACAGACAAGAAAGAAAGAAAGAAAGAAAGAAAGACAGAAAGACAGAAAGAAAGAAAGAAAGAAAGAAAGAAAGAACAGAAAGACAGACAGACAGACAGACAGACAGAAAGAAGAAGAAGAAGAAAAGAAAGAAAGAAAGAAAGAAAGAAAGAAAGAAAAAGAAAGAAAAGAAAGAAAGAAAGACAGACAAGACAGACAGACAGACAGACAGAAAGAAAGAAAGAAAGAAAGAAAGAAAAGAAGAAAGAAAAGAAAAAAGAAAGAAAGAAAGACAGACAGACAGAAAGAAAGAAAGAAAGAACAGAAAGAAAAAAGAAAGAAAGAAAGAAAGAAAGAAAGAAAAGAAAGAAAGAAAGAAAGAAAGAAAGAAAGAAAGAAAGAAGAAAGAAAGACAGAACAGACAGACAGACAGACAGACAGACAGACAGACAGACAGAAAGAAAGAAAGAAGAAAGAAAGAAAGAAAGAAAGAAAGAAAGAAGAAAGAAAGAAGAAAAGAAAGAAAGAAGAAAAGAAAGACAGAGACAACAGAAGAAAGAAAGAAGAAAGAAGACAGAAGAAAGAAAGAAAGAAAGAAAGAAAGAAAGAAAGAAAGAAAGAAAGAAAGAAAGAAAGAGAACAAGCACTTTTCAAGAATAAATCATGTCATGGAGGTTTTAAATGATAATCTAATAGATATATTTCTCTAAATGAAGTGTTCAGGTCTTGCTCTTCCACTCATTCATATTAATGTGATGCACTACACCTGTAGTTACTCTGTTAGGACACCTGTGTGAATTAGAAGTGGAGCTTCAAAAAGTGGAGCTAGTTCTGAGAGAAGTCCTACACGCTTAAAATCCATGAAGAAGCTTTATCATCCCTGCAATCTTTACATTGTTCTTTATCGTGCACAAAGCATTCTTTAGATTCTCTAAACATTCTTCACACTAAGAAAGAAAGTGTTAGTTTAAGAACTGTTCACTGAAAGGTTTTTGGGAACCAAAACTGGTTCTTCTATGACATCACTGTGAAGCCCCTCTTTAGAACATGTCATTTTAAAGGCAGATGTTTGCAGATCACACTCAATATTCCATCTACTGCAATGACATTCAGACATATTAAAATGTGACTTAAATAGATAGTTCACCCAAAAATGGAGGGGGGGGGGGGATTATGGAAGTCAATAGCTGCATGCAACTGCAGGTTTGTAACCACTTGAGAGTGAGTAAATGATGACAGCATTTTCATTTGTATGTGAAGTATCCCTTTAAGTGTCTAAATCAACAATTCTGTTATATGCAAA
>CM049826.1:31362493-31387493 GCA_027422435.1 Schizopygopsis pylzovi | reverse complement strand
TATTCGTATTTACACTTTATTTTATAAGTTTTGACCTTACTTTTCATTGTAATGCATGTTAAATAAATATGTATTTTTAAAATAAACATTTGTAATATATCTTGATTAAACAAATAGGTACATTTATAATATATATCTTCAGTTTCACAAACAGTGTCCCTAATTATAGTCATGCTGAAGGTCCTCTTTAAAAATTATTTGGGATTTTTAGATAATTTCCCTCATTTACAGTAAGATAGATGTATTAGTAGTAACACCATAAAAACAAAATGAAATGAATACATGTGTGGGATACAGAATTAGGTTTGGTCAGGACTATAAACGCTCAGATTTTCTTCAGTAGATGGAGACGATAGTCTGCATGCAACCATTATGCAGCCATATCACCCTGCAGCCCAAGACTGGTTGCCCACTGAAGATAAGCAGGGCTGAGCTGGTCAGTACCTGGATGGGAGACCTCCTGGGAAAACTAGGTTACTGCTGGAAGAGGTGTTAGTGAGACCAGCAGGGGGTGCTCACCCTGTGGTCTGTGGGTCCTAACACCCCAGTATAGTGACGGAGACACTATACTGTCAAAAAGCACCGTCTTTCTGATGAGACCTTAAACCGAGGTCCTGACTCTCTGTGGTCATTAAAAATCCCATGGCACTTCTCGTAAAGAGTAGGGGTGTAACCCCGGTGTTGTCCATCATGGCCTCCTAATAATCCCCATCCACTTGATTCGCTCTGTCTCTCTCTCCTCTCCACCTGTAGCTGGTGTGTGGTGAGCGCATACACTTGATTGGCTCTATGACTCTCTCTCTCCTCTCCACCTGTAGCTGGTGTGTGGTGAGAGCATACACTTGATTGTCTCTATGACTCTCTCTCCTCTCCACCTGTAGCTGGTGTGTGGTGAGCGCATACACTTGATTGGCTCTATGACTCTCTCTCCTCTCCACCTGTAGCTGGTGTGTGGTGAGCGCATACACTTGATTGGCTCTATGACTCTCTCTCCTCTCCACCTGTAGCTGGTGTGTGGTGAGCGCATACACTTGATTGGCTCTATGTCTCTCTCTCCTCTCCACCTGTAGCTGGTGTGTGGTGAGCGCATACACTTGATTGGCTCAATGACTCTCTCTTCTCTCCACCTGTAGCTGGTGTGTGGTGAGTCCATACACTTGATTGGCTCAATGACTCTCTCTTCTCTCCACCTGTAGCTGGTGTGTGGTGAGAGCATACACTTGATTGTCTCTATGACTCTCTCTCTCCTCTCCACCTGTAGCTGGTGTGTGGTGAGCGCACTGGCGCCGTTGTCCTGTGGCAGCCGTTACATCATCCAAGTGGATGCTGCACACTGGTGGTGGTTGAGGAGAGACCCCCCCACATGATTGTAAAGTGCTTTGGGTGTACAACAATACACAATAAAGCGCTATATAAATGCTTCATTCATTCATTCATTCATTATGTATTCTCAATTCATTCTTAAAGCAGCAGAATTACTAGATTTGTCAATATTTATAATAAACTACATGACAGTAGTACACATTTTTATTCATCAGCGTTCACATTATGATTGTTAAAACTGAAAACATAATCAAAGACACAATAGAAGAAGCTGCCAATACAAGATCATGTTGAACAGACTGATGCAAAATAATAGTTTTTCAGTTTCACTTAATTACTGAATAATCGATGTTAGTATAAAAGTCCTATAATGTTATTTTACTGACTCTTACAGCGGAGTAACGACCCTAAACATGAAGAAGAAAGTCAATCCACCTCAGAAGACAAAAGTGAAGGATATCAGCAGCAAAGAAACACAGGGGACAACAACAACATCCGAAGGGCCCGCGGCGTGTGATGCCATTAAAGACACTTCAGAGGAAAACTTGCATCTGAGATTATCTCAAACTGATGGCTGTTTCTTGAAGTTCTTGAACGAAGACCGGCAGAAGCTGCCGTCATTCTGTGACATAACCGTCACGGTCTGTGGGAAGATGTATGGTGCACACAAGGTGGTTTTGGCTTTCGGCAGTGGCTATTTTCATGCCAAGTTCAGTGAAAACCCTGAACTGCGGCATGTTACCATTGATAACATTGAGGTCTCCACCTTTGAACATTTGCTCAATTTCCTGTACACGTCTGAATTTGAAGTTTCAGAAAGCCAGATTCCTGCTTTGGCAGAGGCTGCCTGTTTTCTGGACATGATGGAAGCGGTGAACCTTTTCTCCAAGCGGGCGACGCCAGCTCATGTTGATGAAGAAAGTGATGTTGTGCAGGTTCCAGAGGAGACCCCAGATGCCCAAACTTCAGCAGGAGCTCGGTGCTCTTTTTGCAGTCGCACCTTCTGCTATAAGAAGTCTCTGGAGAATCACCTGGCTAAGACGCACAGCACTAGTTGCCCAGTTGAGGAAGAGCAAAACATGGCAAGCACGTCTGCGGTCACTACACGCCGATCCGCCCGCCAGAGGAGGACCCCTGCTAAATTTGAGAGCCGGGAGAGCGAAAATGGCCACGTCTTGTCTGGAAAACCCGGTCAAAAAACTCTAAAGGATGCTTTTGAGGAGGAAGAGGATGATGAAAGTGAGGAGGAGCTACCGAATGAACAGGAAGGGCAAAGTAGTAAAGAGAGGCGAGACGGAAACGGTGGAGGAGGCAGAATGTGAAGACGGTGAGAAGCAAGAGGCTGAGCTCAGGAAGACTGTAGAGCAGACTGAAGCCCTGGAGGAGAACGAACCGACGTCCAGCCAAGCGTCGGAGGTCACAGGTCACGTGTTTCCTGAAGGACTGGCACCTGTGATCATCCAGAGCGCTAACAAAAAGACTCTCAAGTGTCCCAAATGTGAGAAGACCTTTGATCGCATAGGTGAGAGCTGAGATGTAAAGACTGATGGAAGGATCAGTGACAAGATGATCCTCTTTTTTATTTTTAAGAAGTATGTTAATAACAAAGATTACCACCATTCAGCTTGGGGTTGATTCTTATTTTTATTTATTTATTTTTTAAAGTCTCTAATGCTCACCAGTGCTGCATTTATTTGAGCAAAAATGCAGATCTATCTGTCTCTCCGTCTGTCTCTCCGTCTGTCTCTCCGTCTGTCTCTCTGTCTGTCTGTCTCTCCGTCTGTCTGTCTCTCCGTCTGTCTGTCGGTCTGTGTTCTAACAAACTGTCTGTCTGTCTGTCTGTCTGTCTGTCTATCTATCTCTATAGAGATGCTGTGTATGTATGAATTACCACCATAACAAGCTGCGGCTTTAATTCCTTTAGAAACAATGATGTTACCAGCTCCTTGTTAAGAAAGATAATGTAAGTTAGCTCTTGAGTGATTAAGCTATGCTATTGATAAAATTGCGGTGCAGCGCTAAATAGTTTGTGTTGCTGAATGTCTGTGTGCGGCCGCAACGTGATCTGTGTGTGTGTGCACGTGTTGTGTGTGTGTGTGCGTGTGTGTGTGTGTGTGTGTGAGATACAGTGAAGACAGCGCATTAGGTTAGAACACTTCTAATTGTTCTTTTTTAAACATAGAGAGTGCTTTAATTTATACAATGATAACCTACCAGCAATGTTAAGATGATTTTTGTATATATTAATATGAGTACATTACAATATCAATGTTATTAGAATGAGTACATTCATATTTATGGGCTTAAAAAGATGCAGCAGACAATCAGAATATTGTACCTGGTGGGGAGTGCCCAGTGTAAACATTAAACATATGCCATTACCTGTATTGTATTGTGTTATGGAGGCCCTTCATAATGCAGAGGTCAACTGCTGCTCTGCCTATAGTTAGCAAGGGCCCTGTAGCATGCAATTTAATATGATTTGCTGCTCAATAAGCATTTTTTATTATTCTAAATTTTGAAAGTTATTTTTATCAAATTAATTTAATGGGCTCTTGCTAAATAAATGCATTTTTCCAAATAAAATAAAACTTAAAAAAAGCTTTTCAAAATACATATTAAGACTTGAATACCACCACTTCTATGATTAGCATGTTTGTAATTCCCGTATTAAAATTAATCTTGATATTTGTGGGCAGTATAATCACTGTCGTGATATCATAAAGAAGCAAAACCCTTTAAAATAATTGCGTTCTTGAAGAAAACTTTGAGCAGTTTAATTTATTGATATAGAAAAAAAATAACAAAATGATTGCATTTTTTGCTGTTGCTGTAATCTGGATATCGTACAGTTACATTTGTCTCTGTCTGAGTCATTGCTTTTCTTTTCTCCTCATTTTGTAGGCAAATACGAGAGTCACACCAGAGTACACACGGGAGAAAAACCTTTCCAGTGTGACATCTGTCTCCAGTGCTACTCCACCAAATCAAACCTGACCGTGCACAAGAAGAAACATGACAGTGACTCGCCCGTGCAGAGGAAAGAGCACAAGTGCCCCTTCTGCAACAAGCTTCATGCCAGCAAGAAGACTCTCAGCAGACATGTCAAGAGGTGAGCTTCACAACATCCAGCTCATCTTCCACACAAATCAACAGAGAGACGTGAAAATATAATTCTGCATTTAGAAAATCAAGACGATTTTATTTATTTAGATTTCTTTTGCATTGCAGTGTTGATTTCACGAGCTTGTTTCTCAATAGCGTGCTTATATACTTTTGAATAGGCCGCATTTACTTAAACCTTAGATAGCACTACAGAGAAATCCTAGCATGGCTCGGACAATATTAACAGCACCTTCTAGAAGTAGTTCAAAATCTGTCCATTTCAAGCAAGTGATTGTTGTGTACTTTGGAGTTAAACTCTGCTTTTCCATTTCCAATCATAGACGGTTTGATCGTGCGCACGCGCGCGTACTGAAGCTAACTTCCGGTCTGTGTTTGTGGGCTGTTAGTGGCTCCGGCTACAAACACGGTTAAAGTAATTAGTAATGAAGTTGGGCTCAGGTTGTTGTGCTGTGGGATGTGTTTCACAGACATACATTTATTTGTGGCGATCCATCTCAATATCAAAACTTTCAAAAAAATCAAAACGAGGCGCAGGTGTTTTTATATCACTATATTTCTGAAGAAACACTGTCTTTAGAAAATGTTTGATGTCATATTCATTTCAACTTGCATGTTGTCTGATAAAGCAGCGTTTGTAAACTCAGTTTACAGCCGTTACCGGGCGCAAACCTCTAACGTTAACGTTATTTCTCCCGCTTTTAATCGTCTCCTGCTGGCAGAGAGTGAATTTGCATTTTTAATAAGTCCGTCCAAGTAGTTATCGCTGCATCTCAGTCCGTCTGATTTACGAAGCAAACATATTTTGCTTGTTATAAAAAAATAATCTATTCCAGAGGGACTTGGAGCTGTTGTTATTGATTCTATTTGGATATTTACCGGAAGTTAAGTTAGGGCCACAAACACGCGCATGCGCAGTGACGTTTGTTTATGTTGTTGCCGGTGAAAGTGTCTATATTGAGACAGTTTGAATAGAGAAAATGACGCCTTCTCCTGCTTTGTGTCACTGTGTATGTACTGCAACGAGCATCGACAAAAGAAAGAAAACAAAGAATGATTTCATTCTCAGGAGGTCAGACACAATATTACACTCCCAAAGCACTGGCATAAAGTTGGCTTGACGTTGGACGTTCAATATTCGCATATTTAGGGACCGTCTCTAAAGTTACATGCGATATTGGTATACACTTTTCTAACTTCAATAGCATTTGAGCAAAACAACTGTAAACTGTTCATCTAGGTGTAAACTATAACGCACACCTTTTACATTTTTGATATTTATTAAAATCTACTGTAAATCATATGCATATGTTAAAAAATCTATTTTTGGTAGTAAGTCATTCTGCTCAAATGCTATTGAGCTTTAAATTATGGCATATTTAGCATTTGAGCCCATTCGGTAGTGAAAAATAGATTTTTTTTTGCATATGATTTACAGTAGATTTTAATACATATCAAAAATGTAAAAGGTGTGCGTTATAGTTTACACCTAGATGAACAGTTTACAGTTGTTTTTATGACTGTAATTCATTCTCCTCAAATGCTATTGAGCTTTAAATTATGGCATATGTTGCATTTGAGCCCATTCGGTAGTGAAAAATAGATTTTTTTTTGCATATGATTTACAGTAGATTTTAATACATATCAAAAATGTAAAATGTGTGCGTTATAGTTTACACCTATTCGCTCAAATGCTATTGAAGTTAGAAAAGTGTATACCAATATCGCATGTAACTTTAGAGACGGTCCCTAAATATGCGAATATCGAACGTCCAACGTCAAGCCAACTTTATGCCAGTTCCCAAAGCTACAAGAGCATCTCCAGAGGACTTGATATTCCTGTTTCCACCGTACATAATGTGCTCAAGACGTTTCATGGCAGTGTAGCCAGTGCGCCTCCAACTTTAACAATCACCATTGAGATGATCAGCAAAAAGTACAACAGAAAAACATTACCCTGGAGATTTTGGGCGTGTGTGTTCTTAGGCCATGTCCACACTAATACGGTTTACTTTGAAAACAGAGATTTTTCTCGCTCTCCAACGTGGATAAATTTGAAAATGCCGTTTTCGTGTTGTAGTGTGGACTGTGAAAACAGAGGCTTATGAAACCGATGACGCATGTTTTGTTTAGTCATGTGATACACATTGTACCAATAGACCTCTATGTTTATACCGGTAATCGTACCTGTTATGTGCTGTTCACTTTCACACTATTGATAAAGATATTTACTTTATGCACTCTTCATATTACAGTCCTATAGAGATGACAGCAACATTTACTCACAATTGCTGTCCTGGGGCAAAACATGAGTGCAGGTGCTTTTTAGATCAAACATGATTGAGCGAGACATGGATGCATCAGTGAACGATGAGATATTTCCCTAATAAAATAATCCTGCCAGAAGCACTGCATGAAAACTGTATCATCTCAGTGAGCTTTTTATGAGGTGTACACATGCGCAGTAAGGCGATTTTAATGTTTTCTGATGTTTCAGTGTGGATGAGAAACTTTTGGAAAACGCTAATGTGGACGTAGAGCGTGTTTAAAACGAAAACTCAGTTTTCAAATGTATCCGGATTAATGTAGACGTAGCCTTAATCGTCAAATAATGTTAAAAACATCCCAATGGTCTTCAAAATAGGCTTCAGTTTCTTTCTGTAAAATATAATTTTTGCTTTTCTGTAAATTTTGTAGTGGAATGTGACTTAAATCAGCAAAATCATTTAAAGAAATGTCTGGTTTATAACATTGCGAGCCAAACAGTTTAGTTTCTCCAAAATTATATGTTTGGTCCATACAGTAGAAGTTATTGGGAACTGAAACTGTTTTGTGTTCCACATATGAAAATCATATAGGTTTGCAATAACACGAGGGTAAGTTAATTATGACAGTATTATATTTATTTGGGTGAGCTATCCCTTTAAGAGATGACAGATATGTACTCTGTGTCTAGTAAATTAATACATGGAACATTTTCACAGACTGTGATTCTGAAAAGTTTCTACAGTTATTAATATTGTTAGTTTAGTTAATCTAAAGTTGTTGTTTTTTATCTTTTACATTTTAAAAATGTAATCTACATTTATTAAGGTGTACTGTTTATTACATAAAAACTAGTTCACTCTGCTGCAGTGGTGTTTCTAATACTACGCTTAAGGGTACTCAATTCAATTTCTATATATCCCCCCCATATTTCTTTTTTGCTATTGGAGTAGTGGGATCACGAAAAATGCGTAGTCTCCCATTCATCTGCTTCTGAGATTCCTGGACATGTCAAGCGGGTCCATTCTTCTGTTTTGTATGCATTGTTTTCTATTCAGTCTTTACATGTTCCTGTAGCCATCTATTGGAAACACTTGAACAGAGTCTCTTGCTGCAGTTTCAATACACGTTCAGAGCTGTTGTTTTGGTAATGAAATGTTCGTTACCTCGCCTCAGTATGTGACCAACACATTGTCTGCTAACAGATTTCACCCTGACCACCTCCAGGAGTTTCTCTCTCAGAAGAAGAAGAAGAGTGAAGGCTGGAAATGTGACGTGAGTTACTTGCCTTGTATTTTGATTTATTTTATGCACTACAAGCAAAAAGAGCGTGCACAATAGAGCCCTGCACGGGCCTGAAATATAGGCCCTAGCTCAGCCCTGACCCGAGACGCTCAGGCCCGAGCCCTATTTTATTTATTTGTATTTCTCCCAAAACAGCTGATACTATACTGTTTCAGCAATTAGAGTACTTCAGTTTTGTATGAAATGGCAAAGTGATTGTATTTCGTTTCGTTATTTTATTAAGGTAATTTAGAAAAACGTTTGGAGCATTGTTTTTTAAAGTAGCTAACGACCAGCTGATCATAGCGTGTTTGATCAATTTAGACATGATAAATATATATATAGAAAGCTTTAAATTAGTACTTAACGAAATAAAACATATAGAAACCAAAAACTCTTTCATTATAATCATAATCCGTACAGATGCATTTCTTAAAGGCGCGTCTAATGAGGAGATGGCAAGTAAGGATCTGCAACTTCATCCTTGCGTTTATTAATGTTAATATAGAATTAATATAAAATTTCCCCCGAACACATTCATGCCGACCCAAGACCAACAGCAATATCACTTTAAGCTCTCTGATGCGTGCTGTCTCTGCTATACACACACACACACACACACACACACACACTCACACATACACACACGCTACTAAGAGGTACACTTTTATTATAGGCCTCAAACTTGGATGCACCGAGACAATCATGCCCAGTACATACAGAAAAACTCGCCAAATGCAGCTTTTCCCAAGCATTGGGAATTTTAGTAACTACCCGCCCCCCAACTCTCCCCGATGCTCTGCATGGCAACTGTCATCCTGAGGCCAAGAGAATGGATGTGGCCGAGAACGATATCCCTGTGACGACTCACTAGCTCCCTGGAGTGAGCCAGAATGAGCCAGTCGTCCAGATAGTTCAGTACACGGATGCCCTGGAGCCTCAAAGGGGCCAGTGCAGCATCCATGCATTTGGTAAATGTCCTCGGGGCCAAAGCCAGGCCGAAGGGCAGGACCTTGTATTGGTAAGCCTTCCCTCCAAAGGCGAACCGAAGGAATCTCCTGTGTCTTTGAACAACCTGGATGTGAAAATACGCATCCTTCAGGTCGATGGTGACAAACCAGTCTCCCTCCTGGACCTGAGACATGATGGTCCTCATCGTCAGCATCTTGAACTTCCCTTTGTAGAGGGAAAGATTCAAACGCCGTAGATCCAGAATAGGCCTCAAGCCGCCGTCCTCTTTGGAACGAGGAAGTAGCGGCTGAAGAAACCTTGTTCGACTTCCGACTGCGGTACTTCCTCTATTGCTCCTTTCTGCAGGAGGGAGGAAAGTTCCTGTTGTAGAACAGAAGCCTTGGAGGCGCTGTTTACTACTGTCAGGTGAACCCCGTCGAAACGGGGGGGATTTCTTCCAAACTGAAGAGTGTAACCGGTTCGAATTGTGCGGAGAACCCACAGCGATACCCCGGGTAAACACTCCCATTCGTGAAGGAAGTGTGACAGAGGGATCAGAGTGTCGTGCAAGGGAAGACATACCTGAGATGGGGTGTCGAGAAGGCCTGGAAGCAGCGGCACCCTCCACCGTGAAGGAGAGCCCTCGGCGTCCTTGCTTGGGATGGCGGAGAGAGAAGTGCTGGGCTGTCGGGTGGCCGGCATGGGTTCCGTACACTGCAGGAGAGAAACAGCTGTGTCTCCTAACATGCGGCTCGCCGGCGGCGAATGGACGGGCTGCAAAGGGGGAAAGACGAACGCGTCCCCCAACTGCCAGCCCGAGTGAAAATGAGGGTGAATTGGATCTGCACACCAAGCCTCGAAGGGTGGCTGTGACAGATTTAAGTGAGGAGAGCGCGTTAGGGGCGGGCAGAAACGCTTTCGCGGTCTGGCCTCGCCCCGTAACGGTGAAACGACTCTCCTCATTCCGACCCGGAGGTCAGGAACGACCCGGGTTAGCCGAAGCGGCAGGCTTGTTGGGTCGCTTCATGTTAACCCGCTTGCGTTGTTGTTGGCAGGAAGAAGACCGGCCGCGGGCTCCCCAAACAGTAGTGGGGGGGGAAGGCGCATGGCCTGGGTTCCGCCGCTAGGGGGCTCCCTCCTGGGGAGCGGCTGCTCCCTAGTCACAGAGGAGGAGGGAGTTGAAAAGTCCCTTGCTCTCCTCGGCATGAACTGTTTGAGAGCAGCCGACTGAGTTTTGGCTGAGCGGAACTTGTCCACTACAGCGCTAACAGCCTCCCCGAACAACCCAGATTGTGAGATGGGTGCGTCCATTAAAAACACCTTTTCCTTCTCCCGAATCTCGGTCAGGTTGAGCCACAGATGGCGTTCTGCGGCCACCGAAGCCGCCATATAGCGCCCCATGGCACGTGCGGTGTGCTTGGTGGCTCTCAGAGCCAAGTCAGTGGCTCTTCGTAGCTCCTTCACGGCTTCAGGAGTCAAGCCGGTCCCTTCGTCCATTTCCTTCAGGACGTCCGCCTGGTAGGCTTGAAGGATGGCCATTGTGTGAAGGGCCATACCTGCCTGACCGGCCGCGATGTAGGACTTCCCGATAAGGGCGGAAGTGGTCCTACACGGTTTGGAAGGAAGGAGGGGGCGGGACTTCCAAGAAGGAGCCAAAGAGGGTGAAAGATGTGAGGCCAAAGTATCCTCAATCACCGGCATGGCGGTGTAACCCTGCTCCACAGAACCCACAAGGTTGGTGAAGTCAGCGGCTGCCGCGTTAGTAAGGCGAGAGGAAAATGGCTGCTTCCAGGAACTGGAGATCTCACGATGCAGATCGCTGAAAAATTGCAGCTTCCTCCTTTCAAGCTTGGAATGCGCGCTGATGACTTCACCGCGAGAATGGTTTATAACATTGGGAGCCAAACAGTTTAGTTTCTCCAAAATTATATTTTTGGTCTATAGTTATTGGGAACTGAAACTGTTTTGTGTTCCACATATGAAAATCATATAGGTTTGCAATAGCACGAGGGTAAGTGAATTATGACAGTATTATATTTATTTGGGTGAGCTATCCCTTTAAGAGATGACAGATATGTACTCTGTGTCTACTAAATTAATACATGGAACATTTTCACAGACTGTGATTAGAAGTTTCTACAGTTATTGATATTGTAAGTTTAGTTAATCTAAAGTTGTTGTGTTTTATCTTTTACATTTTAAAAATGTAATCTACATTTATTAAGCTGTACTTTGTATTACATTAAATTACAAAAAACTAGTTCACTCTGCTGCAGTGGTGTTTCTAATACTACGCTGAAGGGTACTCAATTCAATTTCTATATATCCCCCCCCCATATTTATTTTTTGCTATTGGAGTAGTGGGATCACGAAAAATGCGTAGTCTCCCATTCATCTGCTTCTGAGATTCCTGGACATGTCAAGCGGGTCCATTCTTCTGTTTTGTATACATTATGTTTCTATTCAGTCTTTACATGTTCCTGTAGCCATCTATTGGAAACACTTGAACAGAGTCTCTTGCTGCAGTTTCAATACACGTTCAGAGCTGTTGTTTTGGTAATGAAATGTTCGTTACCTCACCTCAGTATGTGACCAAAGTCCAACACATTGTCTGCTAACAGATTTCACCCTGACCACCTCCAGGAGTTTCTCTCTCAGAAGAAGAAGAAGAGTGAAGGCTGGAAATGTGACGTGAGTTACTTGCCTTGTATTTTGATTTATTTTATGCACTACAAGCAAAAAGAGCGTGCACAATAGAGCCCTGCACGGGCCTAAAATATAGGCCCTAGCTCAGCCCTGGCCCGAGACGCTCAGGCCCGAGCCCTATTTTATTTATTTGTATTTCTCCCAAAACAGCTGATACTATACTGTTTCAGCTATTAGAGTACTTCAGTTTTGTATGAAATGGCAAAGTGATTGTATTTCGTTTCGTTATTTTATTAAGGTAATTTAGAAAAATGTTTGGAGCATTTTTTTATTCGTTAAATGTAAGTTTTTGTTTTTTAAAGTAGCTAACGACCAGCTGATCATAGCGTGTTTGATCAATTTAGACATGATAAATATATATATATATAGAAAGCTTTAAATTAGTACTTAACGAAATAAAACATATAGAAAACAAAAACTCTTATTATAATCATAATCCGTACAGATGCATTTCTTAAAGGCGCGTCTAATGAGGAGATGGCAAGTCGGGATCTGCAACTTCATCCTTGCGTTTATTAATGTTAATATAAAATTTCCCCCGAACACATTCATGACGGCCCCTTTTGAGCCCTTAGAGTCAGCTTCGGATCGGATACTGACTCTTAAGGTTGTTCTTTTGCTGGCGCTTACGTCACTGAAAAGAGTTGGAGATCTGCAGGCTTTCTCTGTCAGTGAGATGTGTATGGACTTTGCCCCGGGTCTAGTCAAAGTTACCCTGCGGCCTAGGCCGGGTTACATTCCCAAGGTCTTGTCCACGTCGTTCCGATCTCAAGTGGTCACGCTTCACTCTTTCCATCCCCCTCCCTTTGCTTCAAGTGAGGATGAGAGACTCCACTTGCTCTGCCCGGTCAGGGCATTGAAGCTGTATGTGGATCGCTCCAAGGATTGGAGAAAATCTCCCCAGTTATTGATCTGTTTTGGTGCTGGTCGCCGCGGGCTTGCCACGTCAAAGCAGAGGATTTCTCACTGGGTGAGGGATGCCATTTCGCTGGCTTACGAGGCTCGGAACCTTCCTTCACCTCTTAGTCTCGGGCGCAATCTACTAGGGGCGTAGCCTCCTCTCAAGCTCTTTTTAGAGGGGTACCCCTGGAGGATATTTGTGTTGCGGCAGGATGGCCCTCTCCGCACACCTTTGTCAGGTTTTACAACCTTGACGTTGGTACGGCTCCAGGTTCTCAGGTCCTGTCTGTTTGAACCGACCGTATGTTGTTGGTTCATTATTGGGCCAGATAGGCAGCATTTTCAGCTTGGCGTGTTTGGTATATCGTTCCCGATGCGTAAAGCTAAGCTACGCAGTGTAGAGTTACCTATGAAAGAGAACGTCTCGGGTTACTCGCGTAACCCTTGTTCTCTGAATAGGGAACGAGACACTGCGTTCGCTGCCAAGCTCCTCACGCTGCCGACAGGGTTCTTTTCGGCAGAGAAATCTGAGGAGTGGATGGCGCGTTCGCCAGTATGACCTGACGACGTCATTACGTCAGAGACGGCGTCGCGCCATCAGCCAATGAATTGGCGTGATTCTATATGGGCTCAGACTCGGTCACGCGGAAGGCGTTCCCGATGCGTAAAGCTAAGCTACGCAGTGTCTCGTTCCCTATTCAGAGAACAAGGGTTACGCGAGTAACCCGAGACGTTTTCAAATGTATCCGGGTTAATGTAGACATAGCCTTAATCATCAAATAATGTTAAAAACATCCTAATGGTCTTCAAAATAGGCTTCAGCTTGTTTCTGTAAAATATCATTTTTGCTTTTCTGTCAATTTTGGAGTGGAATGTGACTTAAATCAGCAAAATCATTTAAAGAAATGTCTGGTTTATAACATTGGGAGCCAAACAGTTTGTTTCTCCAAAATTATATTTTTGGTCCATACAGTAGAAGTTATTGGGAACTGAAACTGTTTTGTGTTCCACATATGAAAATCATATAGGTTTGCAATAGCACGAGGGTAAGTGAATTATGACAGTATTTTATTTATTTGGGTGAGCTATCCCTTTAAGAGATGACAGATATGTACTCTGTGTCTACTAAATTAATACATGGAACATTTTCACAGACTGTGATTAGAAGTTTCTACAGTTATTGATTTTGTAAGTTTAGTTAATCTAAAGTTGTTGTGTTTTATCTTTTACATTTTAAAAATGTAATCTACATTTATTAAGCTGTACTTTGTATTACATTAAATTACAAAAAACTAGTTCACTCTGCTGCAGTGGTGTTTCTAATACTACGCTGAAGGGTACTCAATTCAATTTCTATATATACCCCCCCCATATTTATTTTTTGCTATTGGAGTAGTGGGATCACGAAAAATGCGTAGTCTCCCATTCATCTGCTTCTGAGATTCCTGGACATGTCAAGCGGGTCCATTCTTCTGTTTTGTATACATTATGTTTCTATTCAGTCTTTACATGTTCCTGTAGCCATCTATTGGAAACACTTGAACAGAGTCTCTTGCTGCAGTTTCAATACACGTTCAGAGCTGTTGTTTTGGTAATGAAATGTTCGTTACCTCACCTCAGTATGTGACCAAAGTCCAACACATTGTCTGCTAACAGATTTCACCCTGACCACCTCCAGGAGTTTCTCTCTCAGAAGAAGAAGAAGAGTGAAGGCTGGAAATGTGACGTGAGTTACTTGCCTTGTATTTTGATTTATTTTATGCACTACAAGCAAAAAGAGCGTGCACAATAGAGCCCTGCACGGGCCTAAAATATAGGCCCTATCTCAGCCCTGGCCCGAGACGCTCAGGCCCGAGCCCTATTTTATTTATTTGTATTTCTCCCAAAACAGCTGATACTATACTGTTTCAGCTATTAGAGTACTTCAGTTTTGTATGAAATGGTAAAGTGATTGTATTTCGTTTCGTTATTTTATTAAGGTAATTTAGAAAAATGTTTGGAGCATTTTTTTATTCGTTAAATGTACGTTTTTGTTTTTTAAAGTAGCTAACGACCAGCTGATCATAGCGTGTTTGATCAATTTAGACATGATAAATATATATATAGAAAGCTTTAAATTAGTACTTAACGAAATAAAACATATAGAAAACAAAAACTCTTATTATAATCATAATCCGTACAGATGCATTTCTTAAAGGCGCGTCTAATGAGGAGATGGCAAGTCGGGATCTGCAACTTCATCCTTGCGTTTATTAATGTTAATATAAAATTTCCCCCGAACACATTCATGCCGACCCAAGACCAACAGCAATATCACTTTAAGCTCTCTGATGCGTGCTGTCTCTGCTATACACACACACACACACACACATACACACACGCTACTAAGAGGTACACTTTTATTATATGCCTTAAACATAACTACCACCACCGACAATCATACCCACAAATATCAATACAGACAAAACTCTGCCAAAATGCAGCTTTTCCCGAAGCATTGGGAACTTTTATGCTAATGCGTGCGTATATGCATTGCGTAATTGCGTATTGCATAGTCGATGTATAATATAATTATCAATAACAATATTTCATACAGTACATGTATGATCTGCATGTATTTGGGCACAATGCAACGAGAGAAGCTAAATGACAAAAATATGCCTTAAAGTCAAAATGCTATTCTGTTTGCAACAGTTGCTTCTATCACTTCTTCCCTGTTAGACCTGTCACAAGTCCTTCAGCCGGCGCCCCCATCTGGAGGAGCACATGATCTTACATTCACAGGACAAACCCTTCAAGTGTGCCTACTGTGACGACTACTTCAAGTCACGATTTGCCCGGTTGAAGCACCAAGAAAAACTCCATTTAGGTAAAGCTTTACCAGAACTTTATTTGTTAACAAACCAGACGAGCTGAACTTGATTTGAGCATTGCTTTAACGTTAACAAACTGCCCAATATCAGGACCCTTCCCTTGTGACATCTGTGGGCGCCAGTTTAATGACACGGGCAACCGCAAACGCCACATAGAGTGCACACACGGGGGGAAGCGGAAATGGACCTGCTTTCTGTGCGGCAAATCAGTCCGAGAGAGGTCAGAAGCTGCTTTTAGACAGTGATGGTACCAAAACGGTATGCAAATGCAGTAATGGTTGGATGTTTTGTTCAAATACAAGCTGCTAATATCTGAGAATGTTTTCAGGACGACCCTCAGGGAGCATCTGAGGATCCATAGCGGGGAAAAACCTCACCTGTGCAGCATCTGTGGACAAAGTTTCCGTCACGGAAGCTCCTACAGGTGTGTGAGAGTATTGAACTACCATATATTACGATGGAACGAGGTTTGTATCCATTCTGAGAGAACATTTACAGAGAAATAGATAAGCAAACAACATATAATTAGCCACTTAAACAAAGACTACCTAAGACATGTCACTCGTATAGTTTTGAATGGGAAAAATGCAACGCTTAATATGGCCGCTCAATCGCAGGAAGCCCCGCCTTCTGAATAAAAGAGCCAATGGGTAATCAGTAAAGTCAGCGCATCACTGCAGCTTTGAGACTTGTGTTCAGGACTGCACACTGGCTGGTCTAGCCTGACAAATACGCTTTTATAACGCTATTTGAGCAAACAAAACAACATTTATGACACAGTTGTTGTCTGATATCATTGGTGATTTTCAAATATGAAATGTAATCGTAATCTTAGTGAACAGTTTTGGAGAATTTGATGTTTCCCCATACAAAGTGATAGGAGCTGCACGAGAGGCGTTTCAAAGATGGCCGCCGAGTGACATGACTTGTCTTAAAGAGACTTAAATCAACAATATACACAACTTTACTAGTTGTGTTTTTCTTGAAATACATTCATTAAAAGGTTTGGGGTCAGTTTTTGAAAATCTCTTCTGCTTACCAAAGCTGCATTTATTTGATCAAAAATACAGTAAAAACTAATATTGTAAACATTATAACAGTGTAAAATAACTGTTTACTTAGTGATTAGTGACTTTAATGTGTGATACAAAGCTGAATTTTCAGCATTCAGTGTCATATGATCCTTCAGAAATCATTATAATATTATTTCATGCTGATTCTTATTATTATCAATGTAAAAAAAAAGTTTTCTTGCTTAATATTTTTTGTGGTAACAACCTCAAAAAAACATTTTGTAACTATATACATGTCTTTACTGTTTGTTTAATCCAGTCTTGATCAATATAAGTATATAAAAACATTTGGACCAGATTCAAGTAAAGGGTCAGAACATGTCATGTGATGCTGTTATTTATTTCCAGTGCCGTTGCTGTATTTTGTCTGTTGTTTTCCAGGCTTCACCTTCGTGTTCATCACGAGGACAAGCGCTATGAATGTGATGAATGTGGCAAAACCTTCATCCGCCACGATCATCTTAAGAAACACAAAAAAACTCACACAGGTATTTTTTTTTTTATTCAAGATTGAAGTTAGATTTTATTTGTTGTCTCATATAAGTTATTGTATCATATAAGTTCATTCAGGTTGCATAATTTTAGTCTACTTGGCAGCCATTGTGTCAGGAGCACTTCTGTCATGCCTTAAAAGTCTCGATGGATGGTTTTAAAACTTAGATTTAATCCGTGGTGTAGTCTCGTTTGTTGTAGTGAGTATACTGTGATTTCTTTCCTTCCCAGTCTCATACTCATCCGTCCCAAAACAGCCTCTCATAAGCACCATACTCACTAAACCGGGCTCCACGCTTACTTTTATTTTTAGGAGCACTTGTGCTGCTAATTAAAAAAACAATTAGGGGCACGGTAAAAAAATTCAGGAGCACTTTCTCCTCAATAACAAAAATGTGCCTTCCCATTGGTGAAGTAATATTAGACTCCTTAACGTGATTTACAGGAGCATTTTTTGTATCTTTATTTTAAGTGTTACCTTTCATGTCAAATTCAAACGTATATTTTATATGCTTTTTTTTTTTTTTACATTTCTAATTAAAACAATACAATAAAAAGAATCGGTTACCGATCAAATACAATCATTATTAACTAAATTAATTTGCACTACAGAAGAACACAATGGCTTGTAGGTATTTACAGAGATTTAACGAGGCTAAGAGGTGGCATGAGTGCAATTAATTTCATAAATTCATGTTGAGATTAATGTTTGAAATATAAAATTTTGAATATAGAAATTAGTGGTGGGCCGTTATCGGCGTTAACGTGCTGCGTTAACGTGAGACTCTTATCGGCGATAAAAAAAATATCGCCGTTAATCTATTCTCAAAGTTGGGTTGGGAGCTGGGTCTATACTACGCAAGCTATGATGACTTTCACCCTGATATTTTAGCGCGGATGTATACCTAGCCGAATTGCACTGTAGGGGGCGAGAACGAGTCTTCGAACTAGAGGCTCGCAGTCCGTGATGGACAGATTGTTAACGGCTGGTCTATATGGTAATACAATCGGGCAGGACATCCAAACGCTCACCTATCATTCATCAACCTCAAATATGGCTTTTCATCTGAAAGATGTATGTAGTAGCAACTTTACATGGCCGCTCAATATGATGTTAACCTAGAGAAATGTGCGCTATTGAAGTGTTTGTGTGGAAGCGCGTTTGCTGCAGGACAGGCTCCGGTGCGTTCACTTGCTCTTAAAATCTCCGTCATTTTTGGTCATACAGATAAAAGTAGCCGAATACATCTTTCGAATCTGTAAAGACTCTACGTTTATTTGTGTGCACTCAGAATAACAACGAAACGTTGCGCTTTTAAGCAAACAGGATGCGCTTTAGGTCTCATGTGAACTTAAGCGAGAAACTTCGAAACTCGAATATATCTAAAAATACAGTACATAGAAAAATATATCTATAGAGAGTGAAATGTCAAAAAAAAAAAAACATAGAAGACGTGTGTGTTAGCATGGATGATTTACATGAAATTTAATCTGTGCAACACTGTGCATAAGATGGCTTTCAGTTCAATATAATGACAAAAAACGACATTTTGGGTTTTTATTCAACTAATAAGGTGGGCACGCTGTGATCTGTACTATATTTTTACTGTAATTGACAGTTATCGGCAAAAAAAAAAAAAACAACAACACGGGAGTGGGAGGGAATGGGAGTCATTCTTCCGGGAGTGGAACGGGATTTTCCTCCAGTTTTTTCGTGGGATTGGGACGGGAAGAGATTAAAGTTTGTGATGCATTTTGGAAACAGGAGATGAGCCCCTGGTCTAATGCACCACCTGGCTTGAGAAACCCGTTCTCAAAGACTTACTTTTAGTCATTATTTGGGTAGCACACATATTCTGAATGCCTTCGGCAGAATTCAAATGAGCCATTTTAATCTAGATTAATCTAGATTAATTCCAAGATTAATCTAGATTAAAAAAAATAAAAAAAATTAATCTATGCCCACCTCTAATAGAAATATTCAATGATTAAAATAACTGAAATGATACTTTAAAAATGTAACTAAGACTGCCATTAAGTGGTGGCAAGTTACTGATTTTATCACTGATTCATTGATTCAATTGATTCGTTCGAACGGCTGATTCATTCGGGAACAAAGCAAGTCCCTGCGTCCCAATGTGCGTGCTATACACCCTATCTGCCCCAAATAGCATTGAAAATGACTGATATCACATTTAGGATGGATAGTATTAACACTGGGACTCAATGAGGAATTTAATTGACTCAATAGATTCGTTTAAAGCACAGATTCATTCATAAACGAAACACTGTGTTTGAATGGAGATGTGCAGCGGCTCAGTTGTGAGTTTATTTGAAACTATTTTAGTTGACGAAATAGAGCAAAATCATGCAATACTGTTATAATCAGACAATGTAAACCACTAAATATTAACTTTTTGTTTATTGAAATCACTCATTGTTCTGCCAACAATCCCCTGCTGTTATAATGACAACGTATACTCTACCAGGTAACGTTACGATAGCATCGGCCTCGTTTTCTGTGCCATGTAGATAATATCATCCTTCTGGCTCATTTTCTGCCGTTTCTATAATGTTAACGTTCCTGTCATCTGATTGCAGCAGCAGCTTTAGGGACAGGTTACGAAAACACTGAAAAGGGTGTAGTTCGTTTCTTATCTCGTCTATTAGTTAATTTCTAGCTTAGCAATAGTCGTCAACAGAAATACAGCGTGATTATCAGATAGACTGACTGGGTGAATTTATGAACGCACTTGTGAAAGGTCTGTCACAAAACGATGTTGTTACGTATCCGCATGCTTTTTAAAGTGGGTATACGCAAATCCTTGACCTTCCCTAGCGGGTATACGGCGGATACCTGCGTATCACGTAGACTACACCACTGGATTTAATGCAAGAGTTCACCCAAAGATAAAAAATCTGCCATCGTTTCGTCACCCTCATGTTGTTCCAAACCTGTATGATTCATCTGTGAATAATGTTGGTGATCAAACTGGTTTCCATTGACTTTCATTGAACATGCATGTCTGATAAGTCTTGTAACATGTTTTTTGTGTAGGGGAGAGAGCGCACCAGTGTGAAGAGTGTGGAAAGTGCTTCCGACGCGCCGATCACCTGACCGTCCATTATAAAAGCATTCACCTGGGAGAGAAGATCTGGCGAAGGTATATCAATTTCACAAACACAAATAAACATTGGGTCTCATTCTGTAAGTATGCGTTCGCACAAATATGTGAGACAAGTTTGCATACGAACTAGGGCTGTCAAAATGGTTGAAAAACTAAATTTGAGTTTTGTACTTAAATATTATCAAAATTTGAATTCAAATTATTTTGACAGCCCTAATACGAACATGATTCACCTTAAAATTTCATAATAAAATATTATTATTAATATTATGCTCCTTTTTACAAGATGTAAAATAAGTCTCTGATGTTCCCAGAGTGTGTATGTGAGGTTTTAGCTCAAAATACCCAACAGATAATTTTTAAAGCTTGTTAAAATTGCCACTTTTAGTGTATGTATGTATATTTGAGTATGTTGCTTTAAATGCAAATGAGCTGTTGCTCCCGGAGAAGAGGGCGGAGCTTCAATTAGCAGAGCTAGCCTTTGCAAATAAACATTTCACGATTAGTACAAGCCTGTTATCTTTACAGAAAACACACTGTTTCAAAGTCAGTCATCTGATTATACTGTGCATAATAAATTCACGTTTATGAATTACTCAGACAAGGAGCACAGGATAAAAATAACACCATAGTCAAGTCAAGTCACCTTTATTTATATAGTGCTTTTAACAATACAAATTGTAACAAAGCACTGCACAATATCAAAATAGGCAAATTGTGTCAATAATGTAAAATGACAGGATTTAACACTCAATTATCAACTGAATGCATTTCATTATTGAATTTAGTAATGGCATTGTCCAGCTTAGTTCAGTTTAAATAATATCTGTGCAATCAAGTCGATGATTGTGCTGGAAATGAAGTGTCCCCAACTAACGTTTTGTGGCCTCAGTGTGTGAAAACAACCAGCTTGTAATGGTAAAAATGCACCAACTCATTATTTAATAATCTAAAAAAATATCATAGCTGGTCTCATGGTGCATGTCATGCTATCACAAACGTTTTAAGTCCAACTCGTGATCATGAGCTCAACAAACTCAAGCGATCGTCTTACATACTAACTTTGTCCGGAGCTGACATTCACGCATGAAGCGTTGGTGTTGATTCCTACACGTATTGGGGAGGCGGACCACAGCTTCTCACTCGGGGCTGTGTTTATGCTAATAAGGCAGCGTCACAAATGGACGGGACATTTTGGATCTGTTTACACCGGGTCACTTCATGCGTTTTCTCTGATCGGATTTCTATCTGATTTGTTAAAACGTTTTAATTTACACTTGGCCACATAAATGTGTCTTTGCAAAACGGATATAAATCAGTTCTTCAATTCCTGCGCCATATGCAAATATAATGGAGTTCACGTCAATGAAGGCAATAGATATGCCCTGCGTTTTATTTATTATCCGCTGATTTCAATATCAGAGACCGCATCAGGAGAGAGTGCAGCATCAGCACTGGAACGATGGGTTAGTCTCACTACTTTTAATGAAGATGATTGTGTGTTGAGCGTCTGCGGCTTACTTTCAGTTTCTTTCGCAGCAGTTTGTGCATCGGCTTGCTGAAGAGATACTCAGCGTCTCATCCGCGGTGATGCTTGTTGCATTAGCGCTGTCGTATCTGACTATAACCGGAGTAACATTAGCATATGTGCTTTCAACAACCAGATGCGTTTACACTCGTCCAGTTTCGTCTGGACCCAGACCTCCTCCTGAAGTGGTTTGAGCGATCGGATTTATATCCGTCTCGAAAGCGTTTCTGGGGGCGTTTACACCTGGTCTTTTCAGGATCGGATAACTATTCGATCACAAAAAACACATGTGACCAGGTGTAAATAGCCCCTTTCCCCTCGGTGACGTGAACAGAGGGAGAATCTGAAACGGCTCGTCCTGAGAGACGGTTTATGATTTTTTTTTAGATTATTAAATAATGAGTTGGTGCATTTTTACCATTACAAGCTGGTTGTTTTCACACACTGAGGCCACAAAACGGTGTTCAAACACCTTATAAAAGTGATTTTTGCATGATAAGTCCCCTTTAAATGTACAAAAAAGAAAAAAGTAAGAACTGAAACCACATATGTAAAAACACATTCTCAGTGGCCTTATACATGTATAAAGATTAACATATTTAATCTTAACCAGATAATTATATATGTATATATTAATATGTAGTTTAGATGAAATGTATATTTGATCATATACAGAGGAGTAAGCAAATATGTGCTGTAACTCAAGCTGTGAGGTTTCTCTGAATAACAGTAGAGAGTGGTGTATGTACAGCTGATTAATGTAATTAGTTTTGTGTTTGAACTGGTTTTGAGGATGGCATTCTTTAGAGACTGCACACAACCTTTCATCACTCTCAGCAAACATATGACAAAGTCCTTCTGTGGAGATGGTCTGGGTGTTATATGAAAATGACTAACTTTAGGCACACAGCCGCTTTAATATACTCCAAACATTAGAACATGCTTAAAAACAATGCACACGTGTTGTGAACTGAGACCTGTTTTTGTGATGATGATGATGATGACATTCAGTCTTTATGCAATATAAACAAAGCCTGTAGTTGATGCTGAGCGTGTGATATGTGTGATTTCATGATCATGTACTATATTTTGACAGGTATAAAGCCGTGGTGCATCAATGTCAGGTGTGCAAGAAAGAGTTCAGGGGCAAGACCAACCTCATGTCGCATTTCAGAACACATTCAGGTAAAATACACTCGCATTCATAAGATTTATTATATTATACACATTTATTCAGCATTACATTGATCAAAAGATGATAATGCACACATTTATAAATGCAGTTTTTAACTTTCTATTGATCAAAGAATCCTAAAAAAGAAATGTTTCATGGTTTCTGCAAAAATATTCTTTAAAATGAATGTTTCTTGAGCATCATATCAGCATATTAGTATGATTTCTGAAGATCATGTGACGCTGAAGACTGGAGTAATACAGCTTTGATCAGAGCAATAAACTACATTTTACAATATATTCACATAGAAAACAGTCCTTTCAAAATGTTTAATAATTCATGTGATTTTAATCAGTCTTAGTGACAACAAATTATTAAATCAAATCAACAATTAAAATTAAAAAATCTTCCAGATAAAAACCGTAACCGATAGATATCACCTTATTTCCATAGTTGATTTACTTTTTTTGTATTACAAGTTTTCTGAAATTGTATGTTTAAATATGCAAATAAGGCATTATGTAATTATGTACTTATTTGCATACTTTTCCAGAACATAAATCTAATCATTAAATCAATCAATAAAGCAGGTTCAAAATTCATGTTTAATTTTATTGTCATATTAAAGTCAGACGAAGGACATTTTCAGGATCTCTTTATGACACTCATAAATCAGCAAATACTCTCAGCAGACAGAATTTTATTTACAATGTTTTAATAATTAAATATTGGTCACTTTATTTTAAGGTCCAGTTCTCATTATTAATAAACCATTAACTGCGACTTTTGCTGCTTATTAATAGTTCAGGTATTGGGTAGGATTAGCGATGCAGAATATGTGCTTTATAAACAGCCAATATGTTATTAATAAGCATGCTAATAAGCAACTAGCTAATAGTGAGAATGGGTCCCTATACTAAAAATATTGTGTAAAATCAAGCAAACACATACAGTATATGAACAGACAACTTCAGAATATAGATAAGAATAAAAGTCATGTTCGGTGAATGTTTGTGCTGCTGACGTGGAGATTTCTAGCTCATGAGAAAAAACTAATTTTGACAACCGCTTTTAAAGATATCTATATTGAAATCTACAGGTGCACATAGACAACCTGTAATTAAATTAACACCAAATGAAAATACATATAGCTCAAAATAGACCAGTGCATGAAACAAATCAATGTTTTTGACTGCAATGCCTCGCTTTTTACATTTCTTCTCCACAATTTTTTTTTCTAAACCCATATTTTGTTCTCATCAGGTGAGAAACCTCACCGTTGTGTGATCTGCAACCAGACCTTCCGCATCAAGAAGACTTTGACCAAACACATGGTCATTCACTCAGACGTACGTCCTTTCAACTGCCCGCACTGCAGCGCTACCTTCAAGCGTAAGGACAAGCTGAAGTATCACGTGGACCACGTGCACAGCAGCCGCCCGCTCGAGCAGCAACCGCCCGCCGCTAGCAAACCGACCGAGCCACTGCCGTCCAAAGCCTACCACAACACACCCAAGAGCGTGGCGGCTGACGCTTGTGTCCCTGTGACGCTCGTCCCCGTCCAGATGACTGACCCTGAGGAGCACGGGACGCCGCATGGGGTGAGCCAGCACCAGCAGACCGGCTACCAGTCCGCCACTGACCTGGTGTTTTTAGAAAAGTACACCCTCACGCCTCAGCCGACCAACATCGTGCACCCGGTGCGGCCCGACCAGATGCTGGACCCTCGAGAGCAGTCTTACCTGGGAACGCTCCTGGGACTGGACTCGGCTACAGCTGTGCAAAACATGTCTAGTGCTGAACATACTCATTAATTCACTGAAACCACACACGCTTACAAATAAAGGTGCTTCGCAGCGATGCTATAGAAGAACCATTTTTAGACCATTCAATCAGGTTCTTTAAAGAACATCTCTTTCTTACCTTTTTATGATCTGAAGAACATGCTTTAGCCACAAATAATCTTTAGTGAAACAGAAAGGCTCTTCAGATGTTAAATATGGTTCTTTATGGAAACATTCAGACAAAACGGTTCTTCTATGGCATCGTGAAGCGCCTTTATTTTTAAGAGTGAATGCATGCGTCTGTTCATCACATTAATTCATTCTGTTCTTAAAATGCTGCATGTTGGTTCTACAGAAATTCGTTTTTGCAATTCAAAGCAAAAAATAGTTTGGAAG